>JAPDFJ010000051.1:0-162279 GCA_027569595.1 Penicillium sp. G339 | reverse complement strand
CCATTTTTTGGGGCACCAACCCCACCCCCCACACTCCAGCCTGGTGATTTTTTTTATCATTCATTTTGGGGGTTTTTTTGTTTTTAAAAATCTTATCCCAATTTGTTTGTATTTAAACAAATTTTTGGGGGGGTGGCCTATTAACGTGCCTGTGACTGTTGGTTCCCCCCCCCCCCCCCCCCCGCACCGGGTGGCAAATAGCACTTTGAAGGCTGCTAACCCTGTATCAAGACGCTTACTGGGAGAACAACTTCTTTCGAGATTTGGAAGATCCCGAATATACTCCTAAAGAGAAGGCTCGCCTCACCTGGAAGATCAAGGGCGTTAGGGGCACCCCTGAGGCTCCGAATCGGAACAAGATCATGCGCTCTCCTGCCGCCTATATTGGTGGATATTGGTGGCGAATCAAGTTCTACCCTCGTGGAAATAATGTTGGCTCGTTGAGCATCTACATCGAATGCTCGGAAACAATGCCTGACCCCGATGATAGCCTTCCAGAGACAGAGTTCACTGTCCGCCGAGGCACCTCGAACGCCGCCCTCAACGACAGCATTCCCGATATCGATGTGCACACCTCGACCACCAACGACAGTCAGGCTTGGTTGGACTCCTATAAGGCTCAATACACCTCCACCACACGATTCCCCGAAACCACTGATGAGGCTGCCAAATCCTGGCGGGTTCCAGCGCAAATTGGTGTCATTGTGTACAATCCCGAAGAACCCAGAACCGGCTGGATGCAGTCTTCCTGCCACCAATTCAATCCCAACAACCTCGATTGGGGGTGGACATACTTCCACGGCCCCTGGGATCAGATTCATATGCGCCGGCGGGGTCAACATCGCGCTCTGCTGAACAACGATACTCTTTCTTTCGATGCGTATATCCGTGTGATCGACGACCCAACCAGATCCCTCTGGTGGCATCCTAGCGATTCTGAACCCACCTGGGATAGTCTGGCTTTGACCGGATATCGTCCTCTGGGTGATTCAGTCATCAATCATAGTGCTGAGGTGGCTGGATTGGCCTCGTGGTTGCATATCGCCCCCTTCTGTAAGATTATCCAGAGCGTTGATGTTCTCGAGCATCTGGGTAACTGCGACATCAAGCCAAAACCTTTGTGCGACTCCCTGCAGAAGCTCTTGTGGCATCTGCGACGTCGAACCAAATCGCTCCAATATGTGGACACGGATGGTATCACCTCCACCTTGCGCAACATGCGTGAATTCTCAAGCGATGTTTCTGAATTCTGGGAACGCCTTCGACGAACACTTGAGCTAGAACTCGCTGGTACAGAAGCAGGCAAAGAATTTGCCAAACTGTTTGATAGTCCATCCCCAGCTTCCTTGGCGGGTGCCGACAATACTCGTGCAGTCAACACTTTGCCAGCGGATTTTAACTCCCGCATTTGTGTTCGAGCCGATCAATTCACATCGATAGGGGAGGCTGTGAAGAGTTACCTGGGTGCCAAGTCTGGAAGCTGGTCTCTCCCACCCATCCTTCATGTTGAGATTGGCCGTCACACCCTCGACAAGGCGATGCGCTGGCAATTGCTGTTCAACAAGATTGAATTAGACGAGGAGCTAGACTTAGCTCGCTACGTGACCGATGTTTCGGGGGGCAAGTATGTCTTATATGGCTATGTGGTCCACCGTGGCCGTCGTACTTCGGGCAAGTTCTTCAGCATCCTTCGACCGGCCGGCCCGGGCACTAAATGGCTGGCATTTGACGATGGCAGCGACAACCGGGTTGAATGCTTGACTCGAAAAACTGCAATGGGCCCACATCTCGGCATCGACCCATCTCAAACAGTCGATCATAAGAAGGGTCACGATGTCCCCGTGGTTGCCATGTATGTGCGAAGTGATATGGTTTCGGAGATCTTGCCCGGGCCACAAGGACCGTGGGAAGTCACCGAAGACTTGAAAAACTACTATGAGACCGGAGTCTATCAGCCAGCATCCGTGGCCGATGACAAATCGAGAAGGGAAGATGTGCAGGTCGAGATCTACTCAACGTCTGGCTATGATCATTTGAATAGCCTCTTCGACACTTACGACCTCATGTCGCATTCGAAGGCTACCGACGATGTCATATATATGACACTGCCCCGTTCAACTAGTATCGCCGAACTCCGCAAGAAAATTGCTCTCTGGAAGTCAGCAGGTGATGAATCCGTCGGCGCTGAGCGTGTACGTCTCTGGCACATTGGACATACTCGTGCTCAGTGTGGCCCTACACTTGCTTTCGACCTTATCACCGACTTAAATGTCCCATTGGATTCGTCGGGTGGTGTCATGCGCTTTTGGATGGAAACCATCTCGGAGGAAGACGCCAAATTCTTTGCTATCCCCGACCCGCCTTCCGTGGCAGCCAGTGAAGACAAACCGGAAGATTCCATCGTTGAGCGGCCAGCTTTGGAAACCCCCGAGCCGTCCTCGTCAGTAAATGACGGAGATGCGGTTGCCAGCTCATCCGCAGGCGTTGTGCAGGAAACCACTACCAGTCGTACCGAAGACAATGACCCTACTAGTGAGCCACCTCTGGCAACACTGTCACCGGAAAACGATATCATCTCCCAAGAAAGGGCCGAGCATGACACCGACCTGTCAGTTGCTGCCTCCCAGGGGGACCAAGCCACGGAACATACCAGTGCTGGTTCGCCAGAAACCAGTTCGTCTGGACAAACTGTTGCGTCTACTTCTCAGGGAGAGTCCTCAACGTCCGACTCTGCCCGCACCGAGCCCGAAGAGCCCGAAGTCACCTTGCCTGTTGGGCACACTTACTTCTTTATCCAGGTATTTGATGCCGACAAGCAGGTGCTTCGTACAGTGGGCTCTTTCTTTTCCAAGCTTGAAACCAACGTGAAGGCATCCATTCGAAAGCATCTTCAATGGCCCATTCGTCGAGACTTCATGATGTGGAAGCGAGTTGACGGAACCACTGTGACCACCATATCGCCCGCTGAGAACTTCATGGACGTGGTTGTCCCGCACGGGTCATGCATTATCGTTGGAGACAAATTGAGAAATGACAAGCGAATAGAGCTTGGCGTCTCCGGTCTGTTTTCTAGCCCTGAGCGCTTGGTTCAGTACCTGTGGGCCAAGTCTCGGAACCATCCCATCCAAGGATTTACTGGCACCAAGACTGTCGAGGCCACTTTCACCAGTGACTACTATAGCGGCGACTTCCTGAATGGCTACTACCATGGCCGGGGGAAGCACTTCTCTGGCACAGGTACCGTCTATGAGGGCGATTTCGTCTTCGGACGACGTCATGGCCAAGGCAAGATGGAGTATCCGACTGGTGACACATACGATGGTGACTGGGTCGAAGATGTGCGCCACGGACAGGGCACCTACATAGAAAGGAAGACCGGAAACAAGTATGTTGGCGGCTACAAGGATGGCAAGCGGCACGGCAAGGGTATCAGCTACTGGGAAGTGGCTGATGAGGAGGCAGATCTATGCCAGATCTGTTACTCGGAAGAACAGGATGCAGTTTTCTGCGACTGCGGACACGTCTGCTCTTGTGTGACCTGCGCTAAACAGGTGGATCTCTGCCCGATTTGCCGCAAGACCATCAAGAGTGTGATCAAGATTTACAGGACATAAGCTGTGTCCATCATACGACGGCGTTCAAGGTATATATTTGGTGTTATTCTGCTTTTTTTTTTTCATCTTAGCGAAAGGCGGTTTGGGGGGACGGACCTGGCGAGTGATGCGTTGTCTTTTTCTTTTGGATTGTTTCATTGCTCTCGTTTTGTTACTACATCTGCATGCCACCATCGGTGGATATAGACCATCTATAGATCTAGTTGTTTGACGCTGAATGAATCGTTTCATATTGAATATCGAGTGAATATTGAGAAAACATAACAAGGTATATGTCCAATGCGCCGTCCACCCACCAAAGAAGATGCTTTTATCGACATTCCAGAGCTAATAGATACACAAGAGACGCTCAAGGTGTCAAGGATCATTTGGCCGCCTTCTTGCCCGACTTCTTCTCTTTCTTCTCCTTCTTTTCGCCCTTCGTCACGGTCTTCTTCTCGCCTTTGCCCTCATTCGAAGACTTCTTGGCGGCCTCGGGCTTCTTCGCTTCCTGGTCATTCGATTCTGTCGACTCGGGTTCCTTCGAAGCTTCGGCCTTGTTCTTCTTGGGCTTGTTCAGAACACCCTTGGGGTTAAGACCCTTGCGACGGAGACGGTTGCGCTCTGCACGGGCAATACGATCCACATCCTCGTCCTCTTCGAAAGGACCAAAGGATCCACCCACATTGTTCTGAGTAGAGCCCTCTTCATCCACAATAGGGGTCTTGTCATAAGATTCATACTCGGTCGACTCGGTCTTCGAGTTGGAACGAGCCCGGCGTTGCTTAGAGGAGACATCATCGGTAGGTTGGGCGGCGGGGGTCGGGCCAGTCTTTTTCAGCTTGCAGACGTAGAAACCGTCGACGTTCTCACGGTGCGGGAAGTAGCGGCGGGTCATGGTCATCTTGGCATCGAACTTCTTGCCCATATAGCTGGTGAAGCCAGGGCTACCGAAGTCGCCCAGACCAGTGTCGACGATTTTGATGTTGGGACGCTTGCGCAGCACATACTGAACCACTGCCTCGTTCTCCTCCACAGTAACACTGCAAGTTGAATAGACGATGTATCCACCGGTCTTAGAAGAGTGGTCTACCGAGTCAATTGCAGCAAGAAGTAACTGGCGCTGCATGTGAGGAATGGCCAGGAAGTCACGCTCATCCTTCGACGTCTTCACACCAGCATCCTTGGAGATGACGCCGGTACCGGTGCAAGGAGCATCCAGCAAAACACGGTCAAATCCACCAATAGCCTTCGGGAAAGCGGTACGGGCGTCCATGTTAGTGACAATGGTGTTCTTGCAGCCCAGACGGTGAATGTTACCAATCAAACCCTTAGCACGAGGTTTGCTGGCATCGTTGGCGATAACGCAGCCAGTGTTGCGCATCAGAGCGGACATATAGGTAGTCTTACCACCGGGAGCAGCAGCCATATCGAGGACACGCTCGTTGGGCTGGGGTGCCAGCGCCATGACGGGCAGGAAAGAGGAAGCGGCTTGGAGAATGTAGTGGCCGGCCAGATACTCGGGAGTGGCACCCAGGGGAACTGCGGATTCAAAAACTTGCAGGCCAACCTTGGACCATTTACCAACAGGCTCGAGCACAACGCCACGGTTGATGAGGGCCTGGGCGAGGGATCGGCGGTTTGTTCGCAGGGTGTTGGTACGGATGACGACAGGACGTGGGGTCTCGTTGGCTTCGAAAAAGGCAAATGCTTCCATGGGGGTGAACAGGTTGAACAGCTTCTCGGCTAAGTACCGCGAGTAGCCGTAGTATGTGCAGATATCGTTTAGGACAAGGTCAACGTAGTCGGCACGCGATTTGTCGGGCTGGCCGAGGGTCTTCAGGTCACCGAGAATGCGAATAGTATCTGTGATGCGCTGGCGCAGCAACTGCAGATCTGGGGCAAGACCAGGCTGGGACTCATTTCCAAACACATCAGGACGGTCGCCTGCGATGTTGGTTTGCATGGCCGCCTCCTGCAACTCCTGCTCAGCCTCCTCGTCCTCAGCCTGCTTCGCTGCATCAAGCTTTCGAGACAGTCCCTCGATGTTGGCGGCGGTCAACTTCTCTTCGGCGTCGGACATGTCTTCGTCGTCGGAGAACATGGTCTCGCGGGGGTGGTCGTCGGAGTCGGAGTCAATAACCGAATCATCATCGTCTTCATCCTCCAAATCAGACAGGCGTCCGACACCCTCGTCGCTGTCCAAAGATCCATCACTGACTCCCTCCAGGTCTCCGAATTCGTCATCCTCCATCTCTTCCACATCCTCATCTTCAGAGTCCGAATCCATGGGTACGGGCTTCTTCTTTTCAGCAACCTTCTTGTCTGCCTTGACGGCACCGTTAGAAACGCCATTGGCCTTAGACTTCTTGGGGGTGGCCTTTTTCGCGGGCGTCTCTTCATCAGGAATGGATCTGGATCTCCGCCGCTTCTTCGCAGCGACAGCCTTGGGCGCATTTTCAGGCTCACCAGCCTTGCGCTTCTTCAGCATGGTGATCTTTGATTCATCCAGCGGGGCCGGAGGGCCCTGCTTCTTCATGCGACGTCCTACACCCATGGCAAATGTGCTGTTGGGGATACGCTTGTTGGCGAGTTGGTCCTCGCCGACTTTTTTTCTTAGCTTTTTTTTTTCTCGGGCAGCGGTGAGATACGGCAGTATTTTTATGTCAGCAGAAGCGGTGTGTCCATCAAATTCGCCTGACTTTTAAGGCCGCAATATCCAACCCCGGGGCAGCCACTTCCCGGTGAATTGTAAACTTGTAAACTTCCAAACTGCAAACTGCCAACTACCACCTACCAACTAACATAAATCAGAGGCAAAGCTGCTTGACATTGGGATTTCTACTTCTCCACCGCACTGCTCATCATGTCGGAGCTCACCTTCGCCAAATCTTTTCTCTCGGCACTGGACTCCCGTCCTATCAAGCTCCGTGCGGACCATGTCTTCGATCCGGAGCAAGTCGGGCTGCGCGTGCCGGTAAGTAATGATTTAACTTGAGTATCTAGCAATATATCCATCATGTCGAAGTATTCTTTTACTAACCGATTGCCCTTGACCAACTTAGTACACTCTCCCCCGCCTCCAAGCCCCGCACCCGGAGATGCCCAAGAAAGTAAAGAAGACCCAGGCCCCAGGCTCCTCGAAATCCATCAACATCCGCATCAAGTCTGCTCGCAACCCAGCGCTTGAATTCACCATCCCGAATGCTCCCCTTTCTACCACCACCGTCCAGGATCTACGGGAGGCTGTGCGTGGACGGGTGGCTGATGCCCAAGGGAACCCCGTTGCGCTGGACAAGATTAAGGTCCTGTATCACCGCAAGCCCGTGAGCGGAACGGGAAAGACTGTCGCGGAAATTCTCGCCGAGGAACCGGAGATGCTGGCCGGAGGCAAGGAGGTTGAATTTGGCGTGATGATCATCGGAGGTGCCAAGACTATCCATGCTGCAGAGTCTCAGCCGGCGGACGGAGAGACACGAGATGTGCCTCCGCCCAAGGCAGCGGTGGGACCGAGTTGTGCGGAATTGCTGCAGACTGATGCTTTCTGGGATGATCTCCAAGGCTATCTGCAGCAGCGGTTGAAGGATGACAAAGAGGCAAAGCGCTTAAGGACTCTATTCAAGGAGACCTGGAGCACATCTCAGTGAGAGTCAGGCGGGAGAAAATACCTGCATTAATTTCGTTGCACGTTTAATGAACCATTTGTGAAAGTTGGACATGATACCCATTTGGCTGTCTGAGATACATCCGTGCTACATTACGAACATCGTAAAATATGGATATGGATTTCAAAATGTTATACACATACAATTAGATCCTGCCGAAGGTATGACATGTAAGCCACATCCTTTATGAATCTAGAAGAGGAATCCAGAAAGCCCACTGGGCTCCGAATACCAAGCTGGAAGACATGAGCCCCAGAGGCATAAGACCCGTGGGGAGCCGGCGACCAGATATCAAGAAATCAAAGCAAGAAGAACTTGTTTAAGGGACAATGCCATGTCGCAAGACACTGGGTATGCACGGAAGCAAAGGGGATAACAGAATATTGCAGGATGCGGGAGAAACATTATCAGAAAGTATGCAAGGGGATCATTGCGAAGACGGCATATTATCGGCGTCAGGATCAAAAGTACACTTGGAGAAAAAAGTAAAAATGAACCACGTAGAAGAGAGTACCATATGCCAGGCAGCTGGATGGGACACCATTGTAAATGCTCAAAAAAGAAAACTGGCCCGGCCAATCGCTCATCCGGTTCATGGGATCATATCACGCCTAAAAGACCGAGGAAATACACAAGGCGGGTTTAGACAGGTAGGTGGATGTGGCACAATAGACAGAAGAAGAAGTCAAAAAAAAAAAAAAAAAAAATTTGAAAATCATACAAGGGCTTTCGTCTCGTCGTCCGGTCATCGGGAGAAGACCTTGACCACACCATCGCCGCCGCCACTGACGACCCAGCGTCCGTCACGGCTCCAGACGGCGGCGCAGACACCTTCGCCACGCATTAACCGATGGCTAGTAAGTTCCTGGGTACAGCTGCGTTTCTCGAGATTCCAGAAACGGAGGCTAGCATCATGACCCGCAGAGACAAGCTCACGGCCATCTGGAGACAGAGACAAAGCCGCAATCGCAGCGGGATGTGCCAGCATTGTGTACGTGCATTGACCTGCGGTTAATTCGTCAGTAAATTACAAGTTGGAAAGCACCAGATAATCACATACCACTGTTGGCATCGAAAAAGCGAATATATCGATCCTCGTAGCCACTGATGATCACGCCCTCCACGCTGCTGGAGCCAGTTGCCCCGTGCACCACTTCTTCTTCTTCAGCCATCGTGCGGTTGGGATCTAGATGAGCAGACCCATCAAACCCAACAGTTGTAGCAACCACGGAGTTTACTCCGGTTGAGGGTGTGCCGTCGTATGTTTCAAGGCTGGCCATGCCGACAATCTCTTCGCCGGTCCGAGTATCGTAGACAAGAATGGATGCATCCGTGTACGAAACCACAAAGTTCACGCCAGCAAGGGAGAGCGGGCTGATGCATGTCGGGGATGGAGCGTCGGTTCGCATAATGTGATGGATGAGGGTGTAGTTGAAAGGAGTGCTAGTAGCGACGCTGGGTTGGGGAGAGGATGGGAAGTTGGATCCGGACGAGATCGAGTTCGCGCGCCGGCTACCACCTTGGCGGCGTGACCCTGCCTGGGGAGAAGAGACAAGGGGTGGAGGAGTGACTGCCCAGATAAGAATACGGCCATCTGCAGCACCAGAAGCCAACAGAATACGATCTTGCCCGCCGTAGTGGCTGCATGAGTCGCCATAGACCGAGCCCGCCGACCCTGGAAGCACACAGAGAGCCCATACAGCATCCGTATGTCCATCTAAGGTGGCTTTGGGGTCAGCTCGGCCACGCTCCCAGACTCTCACACTAGCATCTTGTCCACCTGAGAAAACCCAACCGTCACCTGAAGCTCGGCCGCCGTTGGAGATACTCTGGGATGGCGAGCAAGCGGCGAGTGATGTGACCGCACCAACGTGGCCACGGTGGGTGAAGGAACTAACGATATCCAGGTCGTTGCTCGAGCTGGGGCCATGAGCTCCGAATGTGCCATAGGTTGCTGGAATAATCCAGCGTTTGATTGTTCCATCATCACTGCATGTACAAATCTCCGGCTCTGACGGGCTACCACCGCCAGTGAAGATGACCGAGCGGATGACATCTAGATGCCCACGAAGAGCAAATCGAACCTTGAAATTGGAGTCTTGCTGACCGACACCAGCACCAAAGTCCCGCGAATCGATAGCGCCATCACTCTTGCGTCGTGAGCCGGAGCTCTTCCGGCGGTGGGAGAGAGAGCCTCCACGTGAAGGTGACTTGGAATGAACAAAGTTGGCATTGGGGAATGCATCAGTGTCCGGGCGATGAGGCGGTATGGAGTCGCTGACACCTTCCTTTTCATTAGGTTCGTCAAAATTCCAACCGTCCATATCTTCCCCTCTATCATCTGTGGACTGGTGAGACTGCAAGTCCTCCTTGACTGCCACCTGCGGGCCTTGGGCCTCAAAAGCTGGCTGCTGGCTCATTTGACGCTCATCTACCTGGCCCTCTTCGTAGACCTGATTGCGATTATCAACCGCAGTCACAGGGGTTTGTTGCGTTTCGACCTGTCGCCGCTCAAAGGCCTCGCGAGGAGCCGAACCAGATCCAGGCCCATACTGGTTTTGCAACCGGGCGTTCTCTGCGTACTGGCTGGCCGAGGACTGGTGGTTCGGAAGTGTCGGCTCACGCACCAGCCGCTGGTTTGTCTTTTGTAGTTGTTGTTGAATGTATGCCTCCTCTAGGTTCTGCTGCGAAAGCTGCTGGTTCCCATAAAGAAGATCAGGGTCGCTGAGGTCTGGAGCCGGGTGGGAAGTCGGGATCACATGGTACGCAACCTCCTGCGCACATCTAGATAGATAAACTCGCGACTTTTCTCGTTCGTCTTCTTGGCGGAATTCGTGGGGGATGGCATTGTCAACGTCGTCCTTATTGGCATTCGTGTCCGAGGCCGGTGAGGATCGTTGTTCTGATGGGGTCGAAGTCAATCGACGAAATTCTTTTCCTGGTCGTGGGGCATTGACATACCTTTCAAGAAGCTGACACTTTCCCGCGCAATGTCCTTTGGGTCTTGAATATCCTCGATTTTTTCATTGTTGGCGAGCTTCTTCACCTTTTCCCGCTCCTTCTTCAGAGCTCCCTCCATCAACCGAACGTGTTTGCCCAAAGACTCATGCAACCGCTTGCTTGTTCGCAGCTCTCCCTCGAGCCGGCCGATACGAGACTTCATCTCTGCGCGCTCAATCTCCCAGGCGTTGCGGTCGCGTTCGTGTCGGTGCCATTCTGTTTGAAGAAAGCGCATCACACCTAGGGATCTATTAGCTGAATCACAGTAGCTATGGCGAAAACACCGAGGCATGCTTACCCTGCAGCGTGTACTCGGTCCCCTGCGGGTGTCCGCCATTGGAACCATCACCCATCGACCCTGACATGCCCAGACCAGACATGGCCGGAGATTGCCACGCCATGTGCACAGATCAATTGTATGGAGGCGTTGTGGTCGCGAGTGACTGGGTAGAGCCGTTGAGAGAGAAGCCGTCCGACAGCAATGGAGCTCCTGGTTCTCCTGATTCCGCGTCGAATCCGCGGCGAGTAAGCAAGGTTCAATGCCCCGGGGGCGACAACGGCAGGGGAACCTCGTTCCACTCCGTGTCAGCCGGTGAAGGAAGAAGAATCCGGACTGAATCCGAGAAAACAAGGCCAATTATCGTCCTGCAGCAAGATTCTCGAGGGCGTGCGCTCGTCTGTTATGGACGAGATTGGGTGGCTTTTCGGGGGGCCTCACGTGGTGTTCACCGCCTGCTGGATTGGGCGATTGGCTGGGGAAGGCACAGGAATAGATTGCGCAGAAGAGGTGTTGAAAGTAAAAGAAGCAAGGAGAAGGGGAAATGGTGAGGTTGGACTGAATGATCAGTGGTGGTGGTGGTGGTGGTGTTGGCAGGCTGTTGAACGTGAACGAATGCTAGTGACGAGGTCAGTTTAGCCTGAACCCTCAGGTGTCACACCCACCACGAGCAACCGAGCCAAACAGCACGTCAACAGCAACCACCTTGGGAGCCAGAACCCTTGGAAATAGACATCCAGGTTGGTGATAACTCTTAGATGTGGATTACACAAGACAAAAAAAAAAGTTTTGGAAAAAGAATGCAAGTTCCCCCGAGCCGGAATCGAGCCGGCGACCTTTCGGTTATATGTTTCCATTACAGCCGAACGCCATATCCAACTAGACCATCGGGGGTTTAATTGCGAAAATCCGCACGGATCTTGACTATATAAAGTAGAGCTCTAATATCAACTATCTCTGAACATTCTTTTGTGTCTTTAAGCCAAAAAACGACTCAAAAGCTCTTGTATATGAAGTGGTATAGCCCTTAAAATATAGATATTGTAGTGGGGAAAATGTGGAGACGTCAAATAGCGGTGTGATATAAGGTAGGGCACACGCGATGTATTTAGTGCTGGCCTTCGCAGAGAAAGCAATTCAGACACCTCTTTCTCTTCAAAATAACCTCTAGGTGTTCTCTCTCTATTACCTACTACCCCCAGTGGCCATTCCTGGTTCGCAGACGGGCTGGTCGGGGCCGTCAGTCCCTCTTTCAATATATAACGTTTGAACTCTTATTTGTATTACCATAGTAAGTGTTTCGGGTCTAGAACTTGAACATATTTCAAGGTTATAATCCCCGCTTGGTCAATTTCGTAGACGCTGGAGTAATCGGATAAATTAAGAGGGGGACAAAGTCGGATAACACCATCCTGGAACCGAAAACACCCATATTACCATCTATTCTCTATGACAGCATTCTCCCGGTTGCATTTAGAGCTCTTTCTCTGCGCATTCTATCAATCTGCAAACTTCGTCAGAGTTGACTAGGAAAGGGTTGTGGTCAAGTGACACACGCTGGTGGGTAACACTAGATTCCACCTCGTACTGCTTTTTCTTTTCATGAATTCCACGTCTGATGGTTTTCGAATACAGTGATTCTCGACTGGTTCCACGTTTTTCGAACATTGGCCGCTAATTTGCACTAGTATACAGCTCTCGGGGACATGCAGTGCCATTTGACTGTATAGGAAGGACAGCGGCTATTTTCAAAGTCACAACGCGCATTACGTTCTGCGCCAGGATGAAAAGCGAACATCTCTGGGTCCTTGAAAGCATTGCTGAGACCAACCAAGTGTTATTTGGATTGTAACGAAATGTGACTTAGAAAAAAATTTTATAAAACCTTTTATAAATACAATTAGCACTCCGGCTCTTTATTCGTCTGCGCCCGGGAAGTTGCATGCGTTATATCATCCGACTAACAATATCCATAGGATTTACCCAAACCCTGCTCTTGTTTATCGTCTAATCTGCTTCGACCTCCTTGGCAGGCATGTAGCTTCGAACAGCACAGCGATGCAGCTAGAGGGCACGTATTTCATGGCAATCCATACTACCGGCGGAATTACACACTTTGATATGTCTTCGATATTTGAGGTGGACATAGATGGGTAACCGTTGGAAATTGGCCATTATGTCAGTAGGCTAACTTTTGACATTGCAACGACCTTCAATGGGTTTGGACCTGGGGAGCTAGCCCTCTTTGGCTACAGTGTTCAAGTTGCGCTTGTGGGGGGATTCGGGAAAACACTGGTAAGGCTCCGGTGCTGCCCGTGTTTAATGTATTCATTCGGCATACTGACTGCTGCAGCCCGGGTGCGCGGACACACGGGCAGGGAGATGACTATGCCAAGAGGCTCCCCGAATGCAGAGACTTACTAGGAATCTATGAGTCTTTCACGATTTTGTTGGTTTCTAATGGCATTTGTGCGGTCATATGATGGAGATGGGTTGGGCGAAGAATTGAAAAGGGACTATTAACTTTATTCTGTATGGGGTGCTCCTAGTACTAGCAATGGTCTCATTTCAGAGCAACTAGTAACTGCTTGTACTTAGGTAAATTATTATGCCTTGTGAGTCAAATTCTGTTTCAAAAAAAAAGAAAAGAAAAGAAAAATGTTGTGCTGGGTTTCTTATCGATACTCCATGGTTTACTTATATATATCGAGATAACCCGTGGACCTTGGAACTACAGCAACTTGAACTGGCTCTTCGGATGTAAATATCGACCATAAGAGATCCTGGGTTTTAGGTACTGCCTGTATTACATAATATTCGATAATATTACATTATGTCAAAGTTTTCGGCTCATCTTGTACTGGTTAGGCAGGGGTATACTTGGGAATGCAAGAGATGAAGTGTTTGGATTATAATGCGATGATGATCTTATCTCATCGCAACAAAACCCCCGATGGTCTAGTTGGATATGGCGTTCGGCTGTAATGGAAACATATAACCGAAAGGTCGCCGGCTCGATTCCGGCTCGGGGGAACTTGCATTCTTTTTTCCAACTTTTTTTTTTTTTTTCTTTCAGTTTTTCAGTTTTTCAGTTTTTGTTTTTTAACATTTAATATTTTGGCCTAACTGGACCCCTGCCAGACAAGCTTGAATTGAAGCATAACTGCAGTTTCCTCTTTCCAGTATATATAGTATATACCCAGGTTCTTTTCGTAGAATGCTCTATCCCTTGGTGTACTACAGTGAACCAGCTCCGCAGATGTTGATGCAACGTGCTCGGTTAGCTGCTGGGATAGATGGAACGTACATCGAAGGAGAAATAAAGAAGAAAACCAAGTTCTACTCACTAGTTTAGTCATACATATATGCTTAACTAGTCTCCATGTACAGACTACACGCATAGTGCCCAGACCGTGCACGGCCCTCGTGCCTTTCTCCCTGCGGCTGCCATTGGAACCTTCACATCTTCGATCCGCGCTTCCTTCGATTCCTCTTCCTCCCTTTCACCCGATCTTGAACCTCCCCCTTTCTTTGATCCCCACCCCTTCCAATCCGCTAGCATACCTCCAACACCCATCCCTGTGCCGACAATCTTCTTTCAAGCCGACTTTCTGCACTGACACGTCCGTCCCGGGCTGTGGCCCGTGCGAACCATCACGTGCAGCGCTCCCCGTTCGTTCCATATGGATTCCTGATTCCTGCCGTGACCCCCCCGTTCTTCACTACTAACTGCTAGTCCCAGGTCATCTCGTAGCATGACCTGGTAATGGCATCTCGATTTACTCCATCATCCGGGTTCAACTCCCGTGATCGCTCCCCCCAGCGCTTTGGGGATCGCCGCCCACCAGCCGGCCGGGGCATGGACGATGGTAGTCCTTCATTCGGCAGAGAACCCCCGCGCGGCCCCCGTGCCCTGGTCGATTCGCCTCGCGGCGGCCCTTATGGTGGTGGCCGTGGTCGTGGATATGGCCGTGGCGACTTTCGAGACCGGGATCGAGACCCCCGAGACCGAGACCGAGATCGCGACTTTCGAGACACCCGCGATGGTCCCCCATTTCGACGGGATATGGACCGCGACTGGAGTCGCCGAGACCGAGATTTTGATCCCAGAGACAATCGCGGTGGCTTTGGCCGCGGCCGCTCGCGATCGCCCACACGCGACTTCCGCGACATGAGAGAACCCCCCGGCCGAGACTTCGATTTGGTGCGCATGCGACGCAATTCCCGTGACAGCCTTCTATCAGCATCCTCTGGAGGTCCCGATGGCCCACCGCCCATTGTCGGTCACCGCGGCGGGGGTTCGATGCGTGGACGTGGACGTGGCGATTGGGAAGGTGGCCGAGGCCGGGGACGCCCTCCCTATCATGATGATCGTGAGCTGTTCCGACGACGGAGTCGTTCTCGCGATTCATGGCGAGATCGTGGACGGGACCGGATGCCTGACCGAATGCCTGATCGTATGCCCGACCGGGTTCCCGATCGTGACCGAGATCGCGATGGGGACCGGGACCGCCCGCCTGTCGTTGTCGACCGTCTACTGGATCGAGACCGCGAGCGAGATATGCGCGAGCGGGACCGGGATCGAGAACGAGATCGCGATATTGACCGGCGAGACAGATTCGACCGGCGAGAAGAATGGGAGAATCGGCGTCCCGAACGGGATGATCGGGACCGACCATTGGAGACCTGGAAGAGAGGGGACCGTCCTCCTAGTCGGGCAGATAATCGTGGCTCTGTTGGCCCCGCCTCAACAACTTCTCATCTTATACCTCCCGTGGCATCCGCTGCTGCCCCTGATCGCCTGCCTGACCAGATAACATTGGACCAGACCCGCAAAGGATCGATTCTTTCAGGCTCAACTGGCCCAGAAATTCGCCGCGATAGTGAACGCTCAGAGCCTACTCTTCGCCCGGAGCCCCCGAAAGATCCAGTGTCCGCTCCTCAACATTCGCCTCCCCCGTCGGCGCCACAAGTTCCTGCATTTGGATCTGTGTCTGCTCCTATCCCGGCCTTGCCAACGACAAAAGGACCTCCCGAAGGGCGGACAGGAAGTGATGCTTCGACGTATGCGGAGAAAGACCGCCCAGATGGACCATCCTCCCTCCCAGTGCACCCCCCAACGGGTCCGAAGGCGGATCGAAGGGAACCGCCTCACCAATCAGATTCCAATCATGCCCAAGACGAGGTAGTTCGTCTCGCAAGAGCATCTACGCATCTCTCCGACCAATCCCCACCAACTGCCCCTGCCGCAATGGCCAAGCGGGACTCTGTTCCTGGATCGGCCGAATCACACGTCCCGGTCAAATCAAGTTCAATAACCTCCTCCCCCACTTTTACAAGATTGCCTCCGCCGGCTCCGCCGGCTTCATCTAAAGAACCATCTATCTCTCCTCGGATGTCAACATCAAACATTCCCACTGCCCCACGAGCATACCAACAACGACAGGCTCCTTCGCCACGGGGGCCGAACAAAGGCAACAAACCATGGGTTCGTCGCAGCTTCAGTCGCGGACCATCTGCCCCGAGTATGCCGCCGAAGAAGGAGAGCGAGGAGCATGAGAGCATCCCCCCGGCCGAGCCTGAAAAGCCAAATGCAGAAGCACAGACCGCATCACCAGAACCCCCAAGCCTGCCGGGTGGCGGTAAATCTCCTGCTGCCCCTGCTGCAGAGCCCGTGAAAGCGAGCTCTCCAACTTCACCATCCATGAGGCTGCCTATTCGTAGTAGCCCACCGCCGGTGCCGACCGTCGAAGAAGGACCTGGGAGCGAGGCTGAACACGCGGAAAAAGAAGATTCCGCTATGATTCCGGACTTTGGGCAATCAACTGATGAAGAGGAGGAAGAAAATGTGGTCTTTAACCAGGAATATCTGGAGGAGCGCAAAAGGATCTTCGAAAAAGATATGCAAGCCCTTCGAGCGGAATTGCCCCCTTCACCCTTGGAAGATCCCACTATTCTTTCTCTTTTGCTCCGAATCCAGCTTCTCGGCAAAATTGCACTGGAAGAAGTACCAGAACAGCCATCTGAACCGCTTCCTTCGGTGGAGAACGAAGAACCCACCGCAGCCACCACGCAAAGCAACGAGCGAGTTGTCTCGTTCGCCCCACCGAATGAGCCTGAACCTGTCCCCCAGACATTCGTCCCGCCGGTCGTACCTCGCGATGAGATTACTGTTGATAGTCTTCCCTTCTTGAATTCTGGCCCTCCAACCCCCATCTCCGATCTGGAAGTCACTCATGAGAACGTTGAACGCCAGGATCTTTTCAAAGACACTTTTCGCAATGAACTTTCCAAACAGAAGAGACAGACCGCGAAAAAGAATGCAGCCTTGAGGGAGGAATATATGTCTTATTATAAACCTTGGCGACTGAATGTGTGGCAAATGGATCGCAAAAAAGACAAGAAGCCGATGTCGCCGGCTCTCCCATCGCCGCCAGCACCGACTCTTCCCACTCCCCCTGCGCCAATCCCAGAAGGCCGCGAGGGACGTCGGTACAAGGGTAACAGCGAACTGGATTTTCTCAATGCGCTCAAGGCTTCAGAAATCTCCGCCCAAGAGGAATTAGAGCGTCGACGAACCAAGATGGCGACGGCGCGCCCCGACCTGTCTCGTGAAGCCATTATACCGGACATGTTAGAACCCCGAGAAGAAAAAGCCTGCATCTACAAAGACGTCAACAATACGATTGACGCCGTCCATGCTCTGGATGTTTTCGGTTTCCTGCCGCCGCCCAACGACTTCACCAAGGAGGAGCATGTTACTTTCACTGATGCCTTCATGGCTTATCCTAAAAAATGGGGCAAGATCGCCGAGGCCCTCCCGGGGAGAGATTACCGCCAGTGTATCATGCACTACTACCTCACAAAAGAAGAGATCAAGTACAAGGCGAAGCTCAACAAGCGGTGGAGCCGCCGGGGCCGAGGGAAAGCCAAATCCACTCGACCCAAGTCCAACGCTCTTATTGCTGATCTTGGCGTGGTTAAACCAGATCTTGAGGGCGAAGATGAAACTCCTCAGATCACCGAAACTGGCCGACCGCGGCGCGCTGCAGCACCTACCTTTGGCGACTCGAATGACCCCGAAGGTCTTGCCCCTGCTCGTCGAGGCCAGACTGGCAAGGATGGCGAGCCCGTCGAGAAAACCAGCACTAGCAGACGCGGTGGACGCGGGGGAGCCCGTACGCAAAGACGCGTGAGGACGGGCCAGCAAGATCTAAAAGCCCAAGGTCCACCGCCAGGAAACGTTCCTCTTGCAGCTCTACCGAACCCGGAAGTGAACATGGAAGCACTCATGGAAAGTGTCCCACCGCAAGATCGAGAAGTAGTGGAAAAAGACAACATGCCTCCCAACTCTCGCTCGAGACCAGGCCGTGCAAGAGCCAAGGACGGCATGTACGTCTTTGAATCCACCGAGGCCGAGCCCATCATGCCCCCCAAGCAATTGGAGACTGGCTACGGTTCCCTGCAACCGACGAGTTACTGGTCTGTGCCTGAGCAACGTGACTTTCCTCGACTGCTGGCACATTTTGGTCGCGATTTCGAAGGGATCTCGAATTTTATGAAAACCAAGACGACAGTGATGGTGAGTTTTTATTCGTCCCTTGTCATTCGTCTCGATCTAATATGAATCGCGATTCAGGTAAAAAACTATTACCAGCGCCGCCTAGACTCGGGCCAAAAGGATTTCGAGCAAATACTATCCATCGCAGAGGAGAAGAAGGCCCGGGGAGAGGCAACTGGTCCTCTTCCCGTGCCCAGTGTCGCACCGAAGCGGCGCTATGAGGCGACACCATCGGCCATCGTTCCTCGTCCGCTGGCACCCCACGGTGAGGTCATGGCCGAGGCAGATGAAACGCGATTCCCCCCTAAGAGTAAACCCCTTGCCATGTCTCCACAGCCAATGTCGATGCATGGTCGACCATTACCGGAGAATGAGCGTAGTGCAAGCCGCTATCCGACACTCGCACAAGCGTCTGCATCCACTGCCGCGCCGCCTATAGCCACTACTCTTGGTGACGACGCCTCTCGCAACATGCGAGGCCAGGGAGGACCACCATCTCGCATGCCGGGTCCACGACTAGGGTATTTCACAGAAGACCGGAGGGATTCAGCGCTGCAGCCGCATTCATCTGCTCGGGCCCAAGATATCTCCCACCATGGCCCCGGTGCAACCTTGCCCACGGACTTGGCTCGGATAGACCCTATGGCTCAGCCTGGCTATATGTCCACGCAGGCACCTGGACTTCTCCCCTCAACTCATTCCCGTCACCCTAGCCTGACCCAACCCCCGGGATCGCCTACACAGCTACCCAGACCGGATCTAGAGATCACCTCGACGCATCGCGACCCGTTCGGTCAGAGGCAGTTCTATCCGCTTTCGAGCCAATCTGTGGGCATATCCCACTCACCGCGGCCTATATTGTCTCCCGTTAAAGATGTCCCGCGAGGGAGTGTGACGCCTGCTCCCGAGGCTCCTCGTCAAGTGCCAGCGAAGCGGTCCAATATCATGAGCATCCTCAATGACGAGCCCGAGGATCCTCAACCACGAAAGCGTTTCGCTAGTGAAGTACCCTCCGCCCCGGTATCGAGCTCCACCTCTGCATCGAGATCTGCCTACCAACAAACAGGCTCTACTCGTCCTGAAGAAGTTACCAAGCCCACTGGCTATGGTCAGCATGGCCAATACCCCCCGGCTCCATCGCGCGGCTATGCAGAATACCCAAGTTACGGACCTCCCCCTGGTGGATCTGCGACGCCAGCAAACAACGATTGGATGGCCCGGTTTGATCCTCGGGCACAACAAGCTGGCCCGCCTGCGCAGGCTCAGCCACCGCCGCAGCCAAGTGGCCGGCCGGCCGGTGCAGCTGCTCAAAACTCATTTGCGCACTTCGGCTCGGGCTCATCCCAACCATCCGGCTCCTTGAGTAGTCTCTCCGCTCCATCACCTGTACCGACACCGCCGCCTGCTGCTTCGCAGAGATCTTCCTATTCTAGTCTTTTCGCACAACCACCAGCCGGCCAGTCTGCGGCGCCCGGCTCTCGTGATATGCCATCTCAACATTCATCTTATCGATCTGGTTCGCCTCCACCACGGGCGAGCAGTGTCGCCTTTGGCTCCCGTCAGGAGGCCCCGACGCCCTCTCAATCTTCCCCGGGTCTCTTTGGGATGCCAGCTCGTCAGACAGGTTCCCAGTCCACGTATGGTCCCGGTGCACCTTCTACTCCGGCTGCGGCACAACCGCATAGCCAAAGTTATCAACAGCATGTTCAAACTCTTGTCAGTGGCTCTCATCGCTCCACTCCTGTCAACATGCCCGGTGGCGCTCAGCAGTATGGGCACAGCACTCCGCCACCGCAAGCCCAAGGGGGTAGATCGATGCCATCACTGGCAACACTAGGACGTTCTTACACCCCGCCATCCGCCTTGCATCCTTCAGTAGGCGGTGGTGGTGGTGGCATGGGCTATGCACCTCCACCACCATCATCGTCGGGGCCTATGCCACCCCTTCATCAACGACCACCGGGGTCTGGTTCGCTGGGCGAACCTGCCTCCACGCCGACCCATCACCGTGTCTATAGTCAGGGCTCGACACAAGGCGGACAGCCAGGACCCTTGCATCCGCCATCGCAACCGCCCCGCTAGGTCCTTTGATTGTTTGGATGAATTGATTCATCTCTACTAGGGATGTATGTTTTGGTTCATGTATCTTAGGAGGAGGAACAATCCCCTCCCTCCACCGTCTCTTATTGTCTGCTATGATTTCGGCATCTTTGCTGATTCGGACCTTGGTTTTGTCTCTATATGTATTATTAAACGAATGACTTGATGGATGCCACGTTCAACATTTAAATATCCTTAATCATGATAGTATAGGCAGTAAAGTCTCTATTTTACTTGACTTTTCAATTCGAAAAAGGCCTGGGTTCTTAACAGGGAATTTGGTTCAATGTACGCTTCAAACTAAGGTCTCTACCGATCCAACTGGTTCATATGGCTGGGAAGATTCCAGGGATCGTAATCCAAGTGCACAAAGGCCCGATCGACGGTCGGCACGCTCTCGAGGATATACTGCAGACTTTCCCCAACGTCGTGAGCATCGCGCAGGCTAGTCTTTTCATCCACGACGAGATCGACCTCGACGTTGAGTTTGTCACCGGCGTAGTAGGCCTTGAGGTCTTGTATTTTCTGGATGACCCGAGAAAAGCGCATCGTCATGTAGAGTAAGATATTGTGATCCTCGGGCGAAGCGGCTGCTCCGGTTAGTCGTCGAATATACTCGCTGGCGGTTGATCCCCAGTTCCACATAATGTATACCGAGAGAAGGAGTCCGCCTAGAGGATCTAGGTACCAGAGGCGAGCAAAAGAGCCAACTGCGAGGGTTAGCCGGGACGTGAAAAGATGGAGGGAGAGAGAAAAGCTAGAAGGCTGCATTGCATACTTAAGGGGAAGATGATGCTGAAAGTGTTAAAGATCACATCAGTCATGGCATCTTGAGCTAGGACCTGAACGCTGGGACTGGGGATGAGGCGACACCAGATCCAGCAGAGTAATTTGACAATCACGGTTCCCGCCATGAGGGCAATTGACGGAATTGACAATTCTACGAGAGGATGTTCCTTGTCCATTAGCCGATTGACGGATGTCAACCCGACCTGGAAGAAGGAGGTGACCATTATGACGGAGAAGACTAAGACGCTAAGCGGTTCTAGGCGCCGTCGACTGATCGGGTAGCGGTTACGATCTTGCCGGCGGATCATGGTGGTGGTGATCCAAATGATCACGGTGCTCAGGAAATCGAGGACGCCATCAACGAGGCCGGCTAGCACGGACATGGAACTTGTCAGGACCATGATGGCCACTTTGGACGCCAGGAGCAAGACATTGGCAACAAAGTTGATCTGGATAGCTAGGTTGATTAGGCGTTCTTCTTTCTCGGGGGAAATGTGCCCGTGGGTCTCCATGTCCGGCATGGAGTGGTAGGTACTACATGTCTCTTCGTCGAGCCTGGGTTCGAGCAGAGGTGCGGTCTCGTCGGGGATTCGATAGAGATTGTGCGGCGTGCGCTTGATACGGGCGGCCTTGGAGTTGACCTGGGGGGTAAGCTCGGGGGTCGTGTCCGGTGGTGGTAGCGGGTGGGAATGGCCACAGTCATTGTAATCGTCGATGAGATTGTGGGGGAGAGACGAGTCTAGCAGGCGATCGATGTAGAGGTAGTGGGAGATGATCGCATTGTTCCGTTCATAGTATTTCCGCCTTTTCGCGCAGTCAGCATAGATGAAGGGTAGGAGGAACTGGCAGGGCACATACACTGGAGTCGGGAGATGCTTTAGAGATTCGGGAGCCCGGTAATATCGTTGCCTACAAGCAGTGAGAAAGGCAGATGCAATCAGGAAGGAGATGAACCACTCTGGCGCCAACGAGGGCCCACCACGCACCATTCATAACGGGGATTACTGTGTCCAATGAGCTGCAATCCACGCCGCAGAAAGATCGGCTCGTGTAGGTCCTGCAAGGAGGCGCTAGAGCTGTGACTGGGCAGGAAGTTGAGGAAGCGTTGGCCACGCGTCGAGAGGATTTCGCGTTCGGGCTCGAGGCTGGGGCGATGCGGTTGTAGGCCAGGCGAATCCGGCGGGGACGATAGTGGAAGAAAGGGTTGAGACATCAACTGTTTCTTTTTCTCTTCCTTTCTTGGCTTTGCTTTTGTGAT
Source organism: Penicillium sp. G339 (assembly GCA_027569595.1). Classification (NCBI taxonomy): domain Eukaryota; kingdom Fungi; phylum Ascomycota; class Eurotiomycetes; order Eurotiales; family Aspergillaceae; genus Penicillium; species Penicillium sp. G339. The sequence continues at coordinate 140,036 of JAPDFJ010000051.1, read as the reverse complement.
GGGATGTAGTAGAGTGGAGAGTGCGTGCAGCAGATGCAAAAGCAAAGAAGCTGAGTGGCTGAGTAGTTGAGTAGTTGAGGTGAAGTTTAATTGGTGTGACCCTGAGGCAGCAAGGCACTCAGGCAGCCACGGCCCCTACTGATCTACTCAAGTTCAAGTTCAACTCAACTTCAACTTCCTTTAACTTCCTCCCTTCAGGGCCCATGAATACATCCGTAATCTCTTCACCCGAGATCGCCTTCATCTCCGGCCCAATAGACACTGGTGAAGAAGAGAACTACTTCCACCTCCATTATGCCCCCCGCATCGATGAAGCCGTCCGACGCGGTGACCTCTTCGTGATCGGCCCCATTCCCAGCGGCGTCGACGCAGATGCCCTTGCGTATCTCATCGCCTGGCCGGTTTCGCCCGATCGGATCTCGATCTTCGTGACTCCCGCCGAGGAAGGGATGTGGGGCACTCGCCTTCGCGCGTCTGGGGTGAATCTCCACGTCGTCGAGGGCCAGATGCCGCGACAGCGCGATGCCGAGTTGACCAAAGCAAGCACTTACGACATCTGCCGGGTCCGCACCATGGCAGAGGCCCAGGCATTCTACGGGAGGCTCTGGCGCGATGGCTTCGTGACCAATACTGAACGGAACTGGAAGCGCCGGCGAGGCATTACGGAGGATAAGGTGATCAGCGCTGAGGAGATCAATCATTCAATGGGTTTTGACATGCAGTCTTCTTCCAACGATGCTAAGATGGGGAAGGGAAAGGGAATGGGGATGGGGGATCTTGGGTCGATGGGCTGAGAATACCATGCAGCGTCGGTAGACGAGGGAGGAAAAGAAAAGAAAAGAAAAGGAGAAGGAAGAAACCAGCTTGCGGTAATGACAAACCGCGGCTCCAATTTTGATCCCCTGTGGCCTCAGCCATGTCAATCTAGATTTATGCTTCGTCGCCTCCATGTACAGCTGTATGTCAATAGAGAGTTCAGCCACAGACACCGCCGACTGTTCCTGGAAAGACGCGCACATGGACAGGGGACAGGGATGGCAACCGGATTCCACCACGCGATGATGGATGCCCAGATTTCCCAGCCCCAGCCCAGGCAAATCGGATGCTTAAGAAGGGCCGCATGCAGACAAGCACCCACAACAAGATTTGAGGCCCGGGAGCCGTCGATCATCCGGTGCGGCCTGCGGCAACAAGGCGCAAGGGCCACCCAACCGGTTTTTCGGGGGTTCAAAGAGGTTTGAGGGCGGGTTGCCTCGCAATTCTGACATCACGACTGGACAAAACAAAGCCAAGGACTAGCTAGGCGCCCGGCTTGCTTCTTCGAGGAACCCGACAGCCGCCTCTCTTCCCCGGATTAGGGCGATCTAAACGCGGGGGCCAATGACAGCGCAAGAACCACCGTGGATGATGTCGATTGTGGGGCACAATGGATCGACACGGCGTTTTCGTCAACCGGAAACAGCAATCCCTTGAATCTCTCCTCACTTCTCCCGCACAATCTGAGGAAAAAGAAGGAGAAAAGAAAGGAGAAGAGAAGGAATTCAAACGCCGTGGCATGCGAAGGGGGGCGGGGGTGGGAGAAACATGGTCCAAAGGGGAATGGATAAAAAAAGAACAAAAAGCCCCCGGTCGAGGCAAATCCGCAGAGCGTATGCCGGGTTCGACTGTTCGCTGAGAACCAACGATGCGAACGAACATCTTTGCCCCAGGGGCCAAATTACGTAGGCGTGTCGAGTGGAGGTGTCCATGCGACTGCTGCAACTGAGGAGATAGGCGAAGTATATATCCTTCGGTGCCAGGTGTTTTGACGTGATCTTTTCCATCTACTCTGTTCTGCCCTGAGAATTGTGGACTTCCCCCCTTTCTCCCCTCCCCAGATTTTCTGAAACCTGGAGAAGACTTTCTCCACTTGATCAGCTTCCTCCTGGCCTACTTTCCCCTCCTACTTTTTCCAACACCCCTGGCGTGCGCCGCCACCCCAAGCGGACCATGGCTGGAGACGGGCCCTCCCCGATTCTCGAGAAGGAGAAGGAGTCCTCCTCCCAGCCTAACATCCGGAGTCCGGCCATTAGTCCAACTCGAAAGCCAGCCGATGCTCACGCTGAGAATGCCGCAGATCCCGACCCAGACAGTGCGGATTCGGGTACTTCCATCCCCGCCGAAAACGAAAAGGTGCGGCCAGATGGTAAACGTGAATTGACTGAGGATGACTGCTGGGATAAGCTGGGGTTCAGCTTCCCCTGGTACAAACGGTGGATGATCCTCACTGTGATCTTCACCGTCCAAATGTCTATGAATTTCAACAGCAGCGTGTACCCTAATGCCGTCACCCCGCTGTCGGAGCACTTTCATATCAGTGAACAGGCTGCACGAGTGGGCCAGATGATCTTCTTGGTAACCTATGCCTTTGGTTGTGAGCTATGGGCCCCATGGAGCGAAGAGTTTGGACGCTGGCCGATTATGCAGCTTAGTCTATTCTTCGTTAACATCTGGCAAATCCCCTGTGCATTGGCCCCTAATTTCGGGACGATTGTTGTCTGCCGTGCCCTTGGAGGTCTCAGCTCTGCAGGAGGCTCGGTGACTCTTGGAATGACAGCCGATATGTGGGAACCCGATGACCAAGGGTTCGCCGTTGCCTACGTGGTGTTATCGTCGGTTGGCGGCACCACCATTGGCCCCGTATTCGGTGGTATGATCCAGCAGTGGCTTGACTGGCGTTGGAATTTCTGGATCCAGTTGATCTTCGGAGGCGTGACCCAGCTCATGCACTTTTTCCTAGTAACGGAGACCCGGGCGACGATACTGATCGACAAGGAGGCGAAGCGGCGCCGGAAATCTGGCGAAGACCCTAATGTCTATGGGCCGAATGAGCTCAAGCAACCACGGCTAAACGGGAAAGAGATTCTCTCGATCTGGCGTCGACCCTTTGAGATGTTCCTGCGTGAGCCGATTGTGCTGTGTCTTTCACTACTCTCTGGTTTCTCCGATGCCCTGATCTTTACGTGTATCGAATCCTTCAACTTGGTTTTTAAGCGGTGGGACTTTGATGCACTCCGGATTGGTCTTTGCTTTATCGCTATTGTGGTCGGTTATCTGGTTGCCTATGGCATCTTTCTCCCTGATATCCGACGGCAGCGGATAGTGCGGAAGAAGGAGGGCACAGTCGCACGAGTCGCGGAGAGGCGTCTGTTGCTTCTGCTTTTCATTGCTCCACTCGAAACGATTGGCCTCTTTGGGTTTGCCTGGACGTCCTATGGGCCCCAGTGGAACCATTGGATTGTCCCGTTGGTGTTTGTGTTTTTGATCGCCATTGCCAACTACGGCATCTACATGGCAACCATTGACTACATGGTCGCTTCGTACGGGCCATACTCTGCCTCGGCCACGGGGGGTAATGGGTTCGCACGAGACTTCCTGGCCGGTATCTCCGCCATGTATGCGACGCCGATGTACAGCAACATCGGAGGCAAGTTCCACCTGCAGTGGGCCAGCACGATTCTGGGGTGTCTCGCCATCCTTGTCACCATTCCCATTTATATCTTCTACTGGAAGGGGCCTCAGATCCGCGCGGCTAGCAAATTTGCCCAGACTCTGGAGGCGGATCGACTTCGCGGGGTGGAGCGCCGGGCCAGCCGTGTCAGCGCCAGCCAGCTTGCCGCGTAGTACGGTGGTGATCTTTGGAGGGATCGTATAATTTTATCTCAGTTGATTGTTTGAAAATTTCCATTCTGACATTTCCAGGCTGCGATCATGGCTTTGACCAGGGGTTTGGATTATATATATTGACCATGCTTGTGAGATAATGTACAAACATAACTCCTAAATCTACGATTGATGATTCCTTATACCACTATCTACCCTGGCTCTGACGTTAGGACTATGGCCATTCTACGCAGTAGATTCGAATGCATGCAGCCTACTATCCACTGGGCATTGCCTGGAAGCGCGCAGGAGTGTGGGATATTCCGGGGTGCCTAGGTCCACGGCGGTGATTCCGCTGCACTCCACCGTGACCGTGATCTAGGGTACGAGCAGTAGATATGAGTAAAATGCACTACCCAGTACGGTTTATGCACTGCTGATCTCTACTAGTACCTATACTGTAGGTAATGGTAATGGGAATGGGAATGGGAATGCCCAATAGATTCCAATGTATTCCAACTCCACCACTATTCCGCAGGCGCGGAATGCCAGTCCCGCCCCCCGCCTCCACGCAAATTCTCCACTTTTGCAACTCTCCGCTCGGCCTCAACCAGTCACTCCGCGGCCAATTCCAAGGGTGGTCACTGAAGCGCCGCACTTCCTGCAGGAGCCCTGGGCCCTAGTACTCACTGGTTAAAAAAATGCCAGTGGTAGGGCGGGGTTTAAATACCTGCAACGACCCCTCTTGTGTTCCGCATGACTTGCGCCCACCGTGACCATGACTGTTCAAACACTTGCCATCGCCGTTGTCACGGTCGTCTACTTCATCATCAAGTATCTCAATCGCACCGATGTCCCTAAGATCAAGGGTCTGCCGGAGATCCCCGGTATCCCCCTCTTTGGCAACTTGCTCCAGCTCGGAGACCAACATGCGACCGTCGCCGGGAAATGGGCCAAGAAGTTTGGCCCGGTCTTCCAGGTGCGCATGGGAAATAAGGTATGACCCGGCGCAAGAGCCTTGACCTGGTCCTGAGAGATAGAGAGAGAGAGAGAGGGCTAATAGGGAACCAGCGGATTGTCTTCGCCAACAGCTTCGATTCGGTGCGCCAGCTGTGGATCAAGGACCAGTCCGCCCTGATCTCGCGCCCGACCTTTCATACTTTCCACAGCGTCGTGTCCAGTTCCCAGGGTTTCACCATCGGCACCTCGCCGTGGGATGAATCGTGCAAGCGCCGTCGGAAGGCCGCGGCAACGGCTTTGAATCGCCCGGCCGTGCAGTCTTACATGCCCATCATTGACCTTGAGGCCAACTCGAGTATCAAGGAATTGTACCGCGACAGCAAGAATGGCACTGTCGACATCAACCCCACCGCCTACTTCCAGCGATTTGCCCTCAACACCAGTTTGACTCTGAACTATGGATTCCGCATCGAGGGCAATGTGGATGATCAGCTACTGAAAGAAATCGTCGATGTTGAGCGCGGGGTGTCGAATTTCCGTAGCACATCGAACAACTGGCAGGACTACATCCCGCTGTTGCGTATCTTCCCGAAGATGAACAACGAGGCGGAGAAGTTCCGGGTTCGCCGTGACACCTACCTTACCTTCTTGCTGAATATGCTGAAGGATCACATTGCAAAGGGCACGGATAAGCCATGCATCACCGGGAACATCCTGAAGGACCCCGAGGCCAAGTTAAATGATGGTGAGTGGTTTCCTGCTCTCATAGTGGTCTTTTTTTGTTTCCCTTTCTTTCCCCCGTTCCCTAGAGGAGCGAAAGTGCTGACGAAGAATATTAGCCGAGGTGAAATCGATCTGCTTGACTATGGTCTCCGCGGGATTAGACACGGTCCCCGGAAATTTGATCATGGGAATCGCGTATCTCGCATCGGAGGATGGCCAACGAATTCAGAAGAAAGCCTACGAGGAGATTATGCAAGTCTACCCGGATGGAGACGCCTGGGAGAAGTGCCTGGTCGAGGAGAAGGTGCCGTATGTCACGGCGTTGGTTAAGGAAACTCTGCGATTTTGGACCGTCATTCCAATCTGTCTGCCGCGAGAGAGTACGAAAGATATTGTGTGGAACGGAACGACCATTCCGGCCGGCACAACCTTTTTCATGGTATGCCACTCATACTGTTCTTGTATACATATATTTCAGTCTACTGACGCTCTACCAGAATGCCTGGGCGGCTGACTATGACGAGGACCACTTCAAAGATGCGAACCGGTTTATCCCCGAGCGCTATCTCGATCTTGGTGAAGCCTCGGGCACGCCTCATTACGGCTATGGTGCCGGCTCTCGGATGTGTGCCGGGTCACATCTGGCAAATCGCGAGTTGTTCACGGCCTTTGTGCGTCTGATCACGGCCTTCCAGATGCATCCGGCGAAGCAAGTGAGCGATCGTCCTGTGCTAGATGCGATCGACTGCAATGCCATCCCCACGGCTCTGACGACCGAACCGAAGCCGTTCAAGGTCGGCTTCACGGCACGCGATCCGAAGAAGTTGGAGCAGTGGATGGCGGAGAGTGATGAGCGGACGAAGGACCTGTGACCTGCGTAACGATTTCCACAATGTATTGCTGCTGCTGCTGCTGTTAAATCTTTCATTTGTTACGATTTGCATTGGTGGGCGATGTCATGTGTATATAGTATATAGCGCGAGTGGGACAAAGTGTAGCTTGGAAGTATAGTAAATGTGGTGTAAAAAGGGAGATCCACGACACCAATGAAAAGAATTGCATAACAACCATCTGAATAACACTCCGACTTCCATTGGATAGATGCGATGAGTAGTCGCGATTGATGATCATAATTAATGACAATAAGAAACATTTGCACTGGCCAAGTCCGGGGAAAAAGCGCCACGGGCGGAATCCCCCGCACTTTTCATCTTCTCTTCTTCCAACACTCCCTCATTTGCCAATTTCCACATCGCCACATCCTGCACCTCCCGACATCGTACGACAGTATGGACCTCCTGCATACGACCGCAGACCCTGAGTGGGACAAGGTGACTGCAATCGACGCGCAGGACGAACTCGAGCGCCCGCGGAAGAAACGCCGGAAGTACATTGCAAGAGCCTGGTATGCTCCCCCGCGTGACAATCCACAATGGCCCTCTTCTCACCATGAACTAGCAATGAATGTAAACGCCGAAAGATCAAATGCAACGGGCAAGCTCCTTGCCAGCGTTGTGGCCGGCAGCGCCTCGAATGCGTCTACGTCGAGAATGCCCGGGCCGACAGCGCCGGCGAGCAAGAGTATGACTTGTCAACCGTTGGGGGATTGAATTTAGAAGCACAAAAGCTAATGCTGCTCTCTGCAGAAACTTCGAGCGACTCTTCGATCAAATGAAATCAATGCAGGACCAGATTTCGAATTTATCTGCCGCTGTTCGATCCATCGCGCACAGTGACAACTCGTCCGTTGGCGGGCCGCGCTCGAGCATTGTTGGGCCAGCGATGGCGTCCTATGGGTTATTACCCACACAGCGAGGACTTCGAAGGGTTTCGACAGCCCGAGAAGCCCCATTTCAAGGCCCGACAACTTCCGCCTTCGGTTTCGACCTCGCCAAGTCGAGCCTGCAGCGCCGAGGTATTGTGGAGCACCAGGAAGAAGTCGGCGATGAAGGCGATTTGGCACAAGAACCATCGCCTCTGGCATCGCCATCGGCCCCTCACCCTGACATGGAGCTTCGACAAGCAGTAGATCCACTGTGGGCTTTGCCCAAGGCCGAAGCGCTACGCCTTTGCCAAGTCTACGAAGAAGAAATGGGAATTATGTACCCAGTACTGGAACTCTCGGAGCTTTTGGACCAGGTGCATTTACTCTACGGTCTCATGGATCGAACCGCAGACTCCCACGTGCAATCAGATGGAATGAATGTCATTGATCGAGAAGATATTTACATTCTTCGCCTCGTCTTCGCGTGTGCGTTGACCGCAGAAGCCAGTGGGCGCAGTGAACAGGCCATCTCGCTCTTCGACAGCGTTCGAGAGGTGCAGGATAATTGTGTATGGGGCCCACCAGATATTAAAAGTATCATTTTTTTGACGCTTGTAGTTCGTGAACTCGCCCAAACCGACTGGTGGTTAATCTTGCTGACGTGCTCGATAGTCAATATTCTATTTCCAGATGGATGAGGAGACACTTGCATGGCGGACCATTGGAATTGTGGAACGCATGTGCCTGGAGAAGGGTCTCCACCGACGAGAGACTTTGAACCAACCGGCAATTCTGGCGGCTGGGAAGGACCATATATTACGGCTATTTTGGTCCATTTATATTCTCGATATGCGTTGGAGTTTCGGGACCGGCATGCCATTCGCTCTCGAGGATACCGATATTGATCCCTGGCTCCCCGAGCCCGAAGAAAAGACGCCGTATCTCCGCGTGATGATTCGTTATAGCCGAATGGCGGCCAAAGTGTGGAAGTTTATCTCGGCTTTCAATAACACCAATGAAATCAAAAAGGAAGAGATGAACTATCTGGATTGGCAAGTGTTGCGCTGGGCACACACGATCCCGAACTCCTTGCGTCTGGACCATCCCAGCACCCCAGAGTCTGATGCTGCTTTAGAAGGCCCGCGTAGTTTGCGACGACTGCGGGCCTTACTTTACTTGCGCGCAAACCAGCTGCGCATGCTTATACACCGACCTGTCTTACATACAGCCGGGCATATTGCCCGATATCCAGGCGAAGCCGAAACAGTTGTCGATATTGCTAAGGACACAATCCGATTCATCGCTCGGTTGAATGAGACTTCGGATATCTATCAGCTGCAGCAGGTGGCGTTCAACTGGTTTTTAGTCTCTGCACTCGCCGTTTTGTTTCTAGCCGTTGCGCAAGCTCCGACACAGTTCAGTGGGTCGTGCAGAGAGGAGTTTTACTGGGCATTGGAGCTCGTGAAGGGATTCTCGACGAAATCATACATTTCGCGGCGATTGTGGAGGTCAATTCGAAGCCTTCGTAAGCTAGGGCCTGCGTTAGGTCTCGGAGTACAGAAGCTTCGACCGGGCAGTCAACCTGGTGCTGAAGGTGGGGATAGTACACTGCACCCCCATGGAGCGTCCCTCCCGGAGACAGGATCTAGCAATCACAGCCAAACCCCCCTGGATGGTGCACAGATGACCCAGGAGCTGATGGAGTGGTTTGAAGCGGTGGGAAATCTGGAGGATCAGATTATGGGAGTCGGGACGGGTCCGATGGTGGACGATGATTCATGGCAGCAGATGCCAAACGGCAGCTTCATGTTCGACTATGGGGCCGAGTTGTCGAGTGTGATGAAGGATTGTTTCTAGCCGAAGTTATCCACTGAATGTGATCTTCCGTGGCCGCTTGACTTCAAGATAAAAGGCTGCACATATTCCCGCTGCGCAATGTATTGTCAATATTCAAGAAGACAGTATAGAAGGTTATGCTTTATGAACAGATTCCGCGCCTATATGACACCTGGTCGTAGCCTTTGCAGATCATCCACCGTCCAGTCGGTTACTAACATGTGCCCAGGCTCATGTGCAAAGACTAAACCCTCAATCTGTGCACCGGCCGACTCAACTGCCATCTGGGGTGTCACTCCACAAGCCTTTTGAGAGGACTGTTAGTGGTGATTTTAGGGGGGAGCTATGTACTTGCACAGGCGGAAAAGTTTGACTTACCCAGAAGACAGGCACTTCTCCCTCCTCAAAGACCTGTGGCTCGCCAAAGTCCGGCTGGTCAATCTTTGTGATACCTAATTGCTTTGCACCGTCCCACCCCCAGGCCACAGGTTCGCCATGAGTCGAGAGAAAAGGCCGCGTAACTTCTCGAACGTGGTCGATTTGTTCCGGTCGATAGGGCCGCATCGAAACAATGCAGTGGGCACCAGTGAAGATTCCTGCCGGAAGCAACGGGATGTTCGACCGGTACATGGCCACGATGGAGTTGGTTCTTTGATGTCGTGGCTGTAGACCGGCTGCTGTCAGGGCATCCTCGAAGGAGAACGAACAGCCGATCAAGAAGCCAACATGATCGGAAGTCCATAGATCGCAGAGATCCCGGCGACTCTCGAGATATTGTCCTTTTTCATACACCCGGTACTTGGGGAAGTCGGTTCGCATGTCGAAATCGGAGGATTTGATACATCCCTGGGGATGAACGGCATGAGGATTGCTAGGGACTGCAGTCTTCCCCAGCAACGGACAGGAGACCGGGTTACGCAGACAGAGATCGTGAAAGTCGGCGGCGTATTTGGCCGGCAGAACGAGTAGGTTGGCCTGCAGATAACCAGCTGCGACTCCAGCCGTGTTGGTGAGGCGATTCTCGCGACATAACAGGCGAGCCTCGTGGGCGATGCTTTCCATGTTGTTGAACGGTGTATAGTTCCAAGTCCCAAGTTCCCAGTTCCCAGTTCATCCAGCAGGGGGACTCGACTGCCTCGGTTATCATCCTTGTACTCTTCTCTCCACCATCACACTCTCTCCCATCCATCCCAATTCCATTGTTCCTCTCCATCGGGTTCCACTTGCCGATGGTCTGGGGAAAGTCGGGGCATCTCCGCATTTCCCAACTCAAACCATGGCAAAGTGGCCAATGAGAAGACATGGCGGCCCGCCAGGAGACTTTGCCTGCCTGAAGTAGCAGCGATGTGCAAGACCAAGCGGAGTCCAGGGGCGTCGACAGTGGCAAAGCAGACGATCGCTGGTGGTGGAGTGTTTCCCTTATCATTTGCTCGTCGGGCCGATGCCACTGCAAACTCGGCGGAGTCAATCCGAACTTATCGAAGTGCATGATTAATTACAGTTGATTCCTACAAAGATAGGGCTAGTTATCATCTGATTATCAGCAAGATATCAGCGAGATATCAGCTAGTGGAGTTATCTTGCAGCGGCTTTCTGACAATTGTATTTGTTGGTCTCGTTGCTCCTTGCCCTCGCCCTCGCCCAACCCTACCCGGCCCCCTGCCCTGTTTTTAATGGTCGCACTCGAGTGGTGTGTTTGTCCAGTCTTCATTCCTTGCCCAGCTGGACTTTTCAGAGTGAAATAAACCCCATGTCTACCAACGATCCACATGATGGGGTGGCCCTCGGCCAGAGACTCTCCGTTCAAAAGGAGGGCGACCGCGAGATGACCGACGAAGCCTGCCCTGGAGAGGCCCTGGATGTGGTACTGGATCCCAAAAAGGAGAAGAAACTCCTGATGAAGTTGGATCTGGCGTTCGTGCCCATCATAATGCTCACCTACCTATCCTGCTTTTTGGATCGGTCGAATATTGGTATGGATGCACATGGAATACTTCTCCACGCATGGTGCGAAAGACTGACCGCATGATAGGAAATGTGAAGGTCGCCCACATGCCCGAGGATATTAATGCCTCGGAGAATCAGTTCTCGATCGCCGTGTCTATCTTTTATGTGACATACGTGCTTTTCGAAGCGCCCTGGGCAGTGCTCATGAAGAAGTTGACGCCCCGGAATATTCTGACCGGACTGTGTATTGTCTGGTCCCTGACCACAATCTTTACGGGATTCATCGAGTCGGTGGGCTCGCTCTATGCGACACGTCTCATCCTGGGGGCCTGCGAGGCAGGTTTGTTTCCTTGCTTGAACCTATATCTGACAATGGTATATCGCCGTGAGGAACAAGCGAAACGGGTCTCCTACCTGATGAGCTGTGCCGCCATCTCGGGTGCAGTAGGTGGTCTTCTAGCCTATGGACTGCTACATATGGATGGGATTGGAGGGAAAGCAGGATGGAGGTAAGTTTCAGGATGACACGATTGATGGGTTGATAGCAACCAAGGGGCATCTCCCGACTGACGATGATCGATCGCAGATGGGTGTACATCATTGAAGGTCTCTTTAGTGCCCTGTGCGCCATTCTTATCTGGTTTGGACTGCCAAACAACCCAGAAAAAGCTTACTTTCTCGACGAGGAGGAACGGTGGATGATGCGTGTGCGCAACGAGCAGCGCCGCAAGTATATGGGCAGTGATAAGTTTAGCTGGGAGGAAATGCGGATCGCTTTGAGCGACCCTAAGCTCTTCTTTTCCGGAGTCATTCAGTTTTGCCAGGACATCCTGCTATATGGATTCAGCACTTTCTTGCCAACGATTCTGCAGGGCATGGGCTACGATTCGCTTATGAGCAATGTCCTGACCGTGCCCGTTTATATCTGGGCCGCTATCATCTTCGTTGCTATTGCGTTTTGCTCCGACCGGTATTCCAAGTTTGCTTCTTTCATCTTCACCACAAATATCTTCGGAATCATCGGGTACATCCTGCTGCTCACGGTCGGAAACACGGCGGTGCAATACTTTGCCACGTTCCTGATCGGCATCACGACCTATACGGCGGTTGGACTCAATGTGGCCTGGTTGAACGTCAATATCGCACCGCAGTATCGGAGAGCCTTGGAGATTGGACTACAGCAAACAATGGGTAACTGTGCGGGAATCGTGGCAGGCCAGGTATATCGACAGGCCCCGTATGTGCTCGGCAATGGATTCTCGCTGGGCTCGTTAGTTGTGTCGCAGATCGCTGTGACGGGCTACGGTCTCTATTTGCGGCGCGAGAATAAGATTAAAGAGCAAATTATCAGCGGCGAGAAGGAAGATACTCGCCGCGTCCAAACCGGTGACGGTGCCGTGGATTTCAAATATCATTACTGAGCGCTGGTCAGTTAGGGCACTGGCGACGCAGAGAATGCGATAATGTCAGCATCAATCACCAAGGAACAACCACGATGAATGTATCAATCGCTCTATTCCTGTCACTGTCACTACTCCTTGTAAAACACAGGTATACATGGCTCGTTGAATCTCGGTGCGCCATGGAACCGGTTCCAACGCTGGAGATCGGGGCAGATGACGTACACGACGAAGTATATCAGGACCGTCTTGACCACAGCCATTCTAGATAAATTCCCACACAAACTTCACTCAACTTGCCGTTTATCATATCTACACAAACCCACTTCTTCCTCAAGATACCTCTTCAAAATGGGTCTTTGCATGTCATTTCCCCATCGCCGTCACCCAATGGGCATGGGCACGGGCATGGGTGGAATGAATGGGATGGGCGGTTGGGGGCCTCCCCCTCGTCGAAACTACGGTGGTCGGATGGGCGGAGGATTTGGACACGGCGGCTGGGGAGGGCCTCCAGGTGGAGGCAGACATGGTTATGGCTCAGGGTTTGGTGGAGGATATGGGGGATATGGAGGAGGTAGAGGCCGAGGTGGGGGTTTCGGAAGACGGTGCTAAGTGGATGAGGCAAATGGGATGGCAGAAAGCTCAGTGATCCTAATTTCCCGGAGCATTTTCAGTGGTGGCTCTGCATCTGCGAGTACATACTGCCGCCTGGTTGACCGTCACCTGAGGGTTCTATGTAGAGGCGCGATATGTGTCGGTGGAGAGGATTACACGCTCGTTTGACGGAGGTGAGATGGAGAGGAGCTAAGAGCCCAGCAAAGGGTACACGGCATTTCATATAGAGATGGCAAGCTAGACATGTCTCCTTTTCTGAACCGCACAATCATTTTCCTCACTGGCAGTCGCATCAAATACTTTCGTGCCCTTGTACCATGTCTGGTAGACGCTAGCATCCAATAGTCTATCTGCAGTCCAATGCATATCCAAAACGACAAAATCTGCTTGGAAATCGGTTGTTAGACTGCCTGTCCAAGAATCAGCAAAAGCGGCGAAAGCAGCCCCGGAGGTGGCTGCAGACACGGCTGCAGCCAAAGTCAGTGAGAATTCAGGGTTAATGGCTTCTGTCTTCGAGGGTTCAAGTGCTGAGCGCCGAGTGGTGGCATTGTAGAGATTAGGCAACGGAAGATGCTTGGCCGTCGGGGCGTCAGTTCCAAAGGCCAGTGGAGCTCCATACTCCAGAAAATCCCGATAGGCGAATGCCCTTTTACAACGATCCTGACCGATTAGTTGTGGCCATGAGTCAAAGGTGGCGGGGTCTAGATGCACGGGTTGGACAGAGGCGACAATCCCCAGTTCTCCGAGACGTTTGGCATCCTGCGGAGTCGTGAGCTCAAGATGCTCTATTCGATGACGGCACTCGCGAAGATTCGGTAACTGAGAAAGACAGTCCACTGCTTCTTGAACTGTTCTATCTCCAATTGCGTGGAGGGCACACTGAAGACCCGCGTCTGTCGCCTGTTTGATAGCCCCCGCCAGCGCAGATATCCGCCAAATCGGCTCAACTAGATGTTGAAGACCTCCGTACGGCTGAAGTAGGCCAGCCGTGCAGCCATCCACGGTTCCATCGCAGATCAATTTGATTCCATTAATACAGAAGTCAGGGGACGTGGACCGATTGAACTGTCGATTTAATTCGATCGCGCGATTAATATGACGGGAGATTTCGAGAGGATCAGGGGTGTATGGGATCAACCAGTGGGCTGCCACATGAAAAGGAAGCGCACCATGCCGGCCACGATACGTATTCAAGGCCTCCCAGTTGCTCTCATCCATGGCCATGTCAACAAGCCCGGTGTAGCCGGCACATCGGTGGGCTGTCAAGGCCGCATGAATCGCCGACTGCTTCTTCTCAAAAGAGGCGACTTGATCGAGAAAGGTCCACACGATGTTAAATTGGGCCGCTTCATCCAGTAAGCCGGTGGGCTTGCCTGAGTTGTCACGATGAATGGTCCCGCCAGGTGGATCGGGTTTAGATTCCACCTGGAGCTCCTGGAGCGCCGCAGAGTTGCACCACGTGGAATGAAGATCTAGAGCTTCTATGTAGATTGGCCGCGGGTCTAGGTCATCTAGGTCGGAGGCAAGTGCTGTGCCATCGGTCGCCGATTGGATCCAGCCACGGCAGAGGATGCGAGGCTCCGAGGTGTGCTTTGCAGCGTAATCGGTGATGGCTGTGCGGATCTCGCGGAGAGATTTACATTGCAACAAGTCCAGCTTCTGCAGAGCCAAGCCGAAGTTGACGATGTGGACATGGCCATCGATAAATCCTGGGAGAACGATACGGTTCTGTAAATCCACCACCGTTCCTAGCGGTTCTAATTTTGCCTGGTGAACCATTTCGTCGGACTCGACCCCAACATACATGATGCGTTCTCCCGAGATGACCATGGTCGACACGAAGTCATTGTCGGATGCACCTGGACAAAAGATGCGCCCGTTTACGAGCACGGTGATCGCCATGGGGGGAGAATCCCCGGAATATGTATTCATGGGAAATCAAAGCGAGTGAAAGATGCCAAATCCACCACAGCAGGTGGCCTTTAGTGCTGGTCGATATGCTGACGGGGGTTATGGCCAAGTCAGAACGGAGTTGAACCGAGAGGAACATATGACATTGACGAGGAGCATTAAATGAGCACTGATGAGTCAGGTGAAGTGCCAAATAGATATATGCAGATGTATGTAAAGATGTAGATGTAGAAGTGGAGTGGATGTAGAGTAGAGTAGAGTAGATGTAAGAAGGGAAGAGGTTGAGAAGGAAAGCCCGCCGTTCTTCTCCGCCCTCTCCTCTTCCCTTCTCCATCCATCCAGCTACACTCCACTCCACTTAACCTCATCCACCACAACAGGACGAACTGATGCCCCTCGATGTATTTGGCTCATCGCCATGATGAGGCCCCACAGTCGCACCGGGTGTCGCACATGCGCTACCGTCGCGCTCGTCGCCGTCCGGCCCATTTGCGAACGAAGACGGGCTGTTTGACGTGTTAGTTCATTTCTATCGATTGCTTAGAGTCTGAACTGAGAATGAGTGTCCAGGTCGCAGAAGAAAGAAGAAATGCGACGAGACTAGCACCCAATGCCTGAATTGTACCCGGCAGAAACTGGCCTGCGTTTGGCCATCTTCGATTCCACGTCCACATCGACTGGCTTCTCCCACCGAGCAAGCGCCCACGGTCGATGATTTGGCTTTGGCGACGGTCCTGACACGCGCAAGCCCGCGCAGGCCAGCGCGTTCAGTTCTCCCGTCTCTACGCCATCTGCCCTTGGTCCACTCATCCGCCATCACGGCCAACAGCGGTCCTCTGTTTGATTTTCTCAAATCGACCTTTCTTCCTCAGCTGATTCGCCCGGCCACGGATGGATTTGTGACAGATGGGCTTAATCGAGAGACAATGCTGCTTGCCCTGAGCCATCCGTTTTGCATGCATGCCCTCCTCGCATGTTGTGGCGCGGAGATGCCCACTGGCGTCGGGACCTACCGTCAGCTTGCTCGCTTTCATTATACTCATGCTGTAGCTGGTCTACGGAATGCACTCAATGACCAGCACTTGGAACACCGATGGGTGGTTGCCATGCTGACTATTATGATGCTATGTATATACGAGGTAGGATTCCAGTCCGGAGCCATGGTCCAAGCGTGTCTCTATCTGTCTCGAGCTTTGTTTCTTTCTGACCCTAAACCCTTTCAAGCGCACCAAACCGACCGGATCGCCCGGGGTGGAGATTCACCTGGCAGGGGCAGCAAGGCTAATCGCCATCTACTCCGGCGATTCCACCAGCGACGTCGATGGCGTTCAAATTTCAAAACCAGAAGGGGCAATGCATCGCCTGGTGCGAGAATCTTTCATCTTCCATGTTGCGACTAGTCTACCTTTCCAACAAAGCGATGCCCACCAGGTCGAGATAGAGACCGCCTTGTCGCTCGCGGAGCAAGCGATCAGCCAACACTTCCAGCCACATCTACTGTCCCATTCAGATTCCCCCGTTCTTGGTTTCCCGCCACAGCTGTTCCGATGTATTTATACAGTTTATCGCCTCTACCGGTCGTCCAGTAGTGATCCAATCAGCATTGAGACAAGCCGAAACCTGGACCAAGATCTACAGCAATGGGATGAACGCATCGGTGCGCCTGGCTTGGGACCACCTGGGCCAGTCAAGGGGGCGTCACCGAGAAGTAATTGCAACATGAAAAGCCTCCATCACACCACGCAAGACCCCCAGAGAGAAGACATGCTGGATACATCGTGGATGGGGCCGAAATTGTACATCCTCGGGTGTCGGCTTCTACTCCGACGTATGCCGGGTTCGGGACTGGCTCGATTGGCCCCAACGATCGATCAGTTAATCCAGGAGGGCATCGAGACGGTGCTTCAGCTCCAGCCGGACCATGACTACTATGCCGATTACTATTGCTGGCCGCTTCTCACAATCGGGATGCACTTGAAGTCCGCGCCCGACCGGGAACTGTTGATTCGCCAAGTGTGGGCTTTCTGGGCAGCGACCAACAATGGGACGATGCGACGACTGGCCGATATGCTGAACCTCTTCTGGCGATGATGCGATGATGCGATGCGCCGTATTAGAAACCCACTTGCTCGCACTCAACTAAATCGGACTGCCCTTGCGACTCCGCTTCGGCTGTCGGGTCGCAAATGGATTTGTCAGCTGCTTTCCTTCGAACTATTTCAAGCAGAGGATTCTTGGGGGATCTTGGAAATCTTGCAACTGTTGCAACTCTTGCATCATCAACTACTTCACATTCTCATAATTCAACCGGAAAATGGGCTCGACATTTCGTTCACCTCATGTGGTTAAGGCCGAGGGTGTGCCATTCTTCACGCCGGCCAACAACGGCGGTGCTGCTCTGAACCCAGACGATCCCAATACACCAACACTCTTCCGCCCACTGCAAATTCGGGACGTGACGCTGAAGAATCGCATCATGGTGGCGCCCATGTGTACTTACTCTACGGAGTCGGATCCGAACTCCCCTGCTGTCGGTGCGCTGACCGATTTCCACATTGCCCACCTCGGCCACTTCGCAACCAAAGGTGTAGGTCTGGTCATTGTTGAAGCGTCGGCTGTTCAGCCGAATGGGCGAATCTCCCCTAACGACTCCGGCCTATGGCAAGAAGGAACGAATTCAGAGCAGTTCAAGGGCCTTCAACGCGTAGTTGGATTTGCACACAGCCAGGGCGCGAAGGTCGGCATTCAGCTCGCTCATGCTGGTCGAAAGGCGAGTGCTGTCGCCCCTTGGCTCTCCTCACAGGGAAAAAAGAGCAGTATCAAAGCCGACGAACATGTCGGGGGTTGGCCGACGAACGTGGTTGGGCCGTCAGGGGGCGAAGAGCATATCTGGGCCCCTGGGGACAAGTATTGGTCACCTCGAGAGCTGAGCACTGCCGAAGTTGAAGAGGTCGTTCAAGCGTTTGGAAAGAGTGCAAGACTGGCCGTCCAAGCCGGCGTTGACTTGATCGAGGTCCATGCTGCTCACGGTTACCTGCTCCACCAGTTCCTGAGCCCGGTCACGAATCGTCGCACCGACAAGTACGGTGGCAGCTTCGAGAATCGAATCCGCATCGTGCAAGAGGTTGCGGCCGCCATCCGAGCCGCCATCCCCGCCGGCACCCCATTGTTCCTCCGAATCAGTGCAACGGAATGGCTGGACCAGGAACCCGTTGCCGCAAACACTGGTAGCTGGGACATGCCGTCCTCGATCCGATTGGCAAAGCTACTCCCGGAGTTGGGGGTGGATCTCCTGGATGTCAGTTCTGGCGGGAATCACAAGGACCAGAAATTCCAACCCCATACCAACTATCAGATTGAGTTGGCGGGTGAGTTGCGCCGGGCGATCCGTGGGGCTGGCCAAACAACCCTGATAGGAGCCGTCGGTCTTATCACGGAGGCCGACGCCGCCCGTCAGATCGTCGAGGGTGCGGATGAAGCCGTCGCGACCGAGTCCATCCTCTCGGGCCAGGAGCCCAAAGCAGACGCGGTGTTGATGGCACGTCAGTTCCTTCGCGAGCCCGAGTGGGTGTACAATGCGGCGAAGCAATTGAAGGTCCCCATTTCGGTTGCGTGGCAGTTTGCCCGCGGCGTTCTTTGAGATGGAGGTAGTCGATAGAAATGTATATAAACTTGTCGATGCAAGAATATCATAAGTAGACACGAGAATGAATGCATAGATTGTTCAATGCAGGGGGGTCGCAACAATTCCATCTCTCCTGACCATCCACAACAACGAACTCGCGCAGGTGGACGCCCTGCAGATTCAGGGACTGCCGATCTCTCCGCGCGATGCAAGTAAATTGGATCTAGTCCTATCACCAGGGATTACGAGGGCTTCACCAGTGCTCATCCCGCGCTATCACCATCTCGCCTGGTCCACTGAAACGCGTCGATGCCCGCAACGTGCAGCGCCAAGGTTAAGCCAAGACTCGATGTTGCAGCGTCCTCCAACGCCAAACATGAAGCACCCACCGAGGAGGAGAGGGTTCAGTAGACTCTTTTGCGAGGTTTAAAAGACCTGGGAAGCGCCTGAAAATGATCGTCTGAACAGGAAACCGGGATTGCGCATTCTTCGTCGTGACTTGCGGCAACATTCCCCTTTGCACTCTCGATTATTTTGGTTCGATCATTGAACAGGCATTCAGTTCAATCTCCCATGATGAAGATGATGATGGTATCTCCACCGACCAAGGCTCTTATTGCCCTTGCTGTGCTCTGGCCATCACTTGTCGTCGGCGTCCCAGCACCTCAGCCATCGCCCCCCGGGGTTCCTTCGGCATCAACAGCCCAGAGCGAGCTCGAGAGCCTGACGGTTGCTACTCAGGGATCGCAAGATGGCTACGATCGAGACAAGTTTCCTCATTGGATCTCCCAGGGGAGGTAAGCAGGAAGACACCCCCACAGGTCTGATGCATTCTAAGTCCGCCTAGTGGCTGTGACACGCGTGATGTTGTGCTGAAGAGAGATGGCACCGGGGTGGTTCAGGATGACAGCTGTGCAGCGAGTAGTGGGAAATGGTACTCGCCATATGATGGAGCCAGCTGGACGGAGGCCAGCGACGTGGACATCGACCATGTCGTGCCCCTGTCCAATGCCTGGAAAGTAAGTCGGGATATTTTCGAGCCGGGTGATTGGAAGCGAAGCCAGCTAATCTTCCCTCCTAGTCTGGTGCATCTGCATGGACGGATGATGATCGAGAAGACTTTGCCAACGATCTGACGCACCCGCAGCTGCTGGCTGTCACGGACAATGTGAACCAGGCCAAGGGTGACAAAGGGCCCGAAGAATGGAAGCCTCCACTTGGTAAGCCCTTTCTGCTGCTGCTGCTGCTGATGCTGCTACTCCCATCTGACATGATAGATTCGTATTATTGCACGTATGCGGAGATGTGGGTGAAGGTCAAGTCGGTCTACAACCTGACGATCACATCGGATGAGAAGACGGCGTTGGTGGAGATGCTGGAGACGTGTTAACAGGTCTCAGTATACCATGTGTCGTATACTCTGTACTCTACAGTATACTACAGTATACCAATCGTATACTCCACTCTATTTACGCAATGACCATTGCTTAATTGTAATAGGATCCGGCCAATCAGATGCCATGGTACCAGGTTACCATACATACTGAGTATACCAGTACCGGATACTAAACAGGATACCAGTACCTGAATCCTACTCAGGTACTATACAGTATATTTACAGTCTCCTGTTCACTCCTGTTCAACCACGGACGAGGCTCTTCGCTGCTCGCGTGCCTCAACGGCGCTTTCTCACTGGATGCCCTTCTACCCTTCTCGACTTGTCATTCTTCCCTCCCTCTCCTCTCATCTCCTCTCTTCTCGTCTTCTTCCTTTTGCATCTCCCACCTCTCTTCTCTTCGCCGTCTTCACTTGTCTTGATACTCATCACTCCAATGGAAAACTCCCCAGGCGACTCCATCATGAAGATGGAAGACCCAAAGACTCCTCAGACCGAACCCTGGGACTTGGAGCAACCGCGTCCGCGCAAGACCTCCGGTGTCTTCAACGTCTTTATTGCCGGCCTCGCTCTCTTCAGCGATGGCTACAATGGCCAGATTAGTATGTGCCGCCCTTTCTGTGTCTTTGTGATGCTCATGCTAACTCCTTCAGTCGGATACATGCAGCCGCTCTTCAGCGTCCTGTGAGTGCTTGAGTGCTGAGTGCTGAGTGCTGAGTGCTTCCACTCGTGTTGATCTCGATCTGACTGGCAATGTAGCTATAAACATGGCATGTCGTCCACCATCAAGGCACGCCTCGCCAATTCCTACTTGATCGGTCAGATCTTCGGCATGCTCTTCTTTGGGGTCTTGATCGATCGTATCGGACGTCGCGCCGGGATCCTGGCGGCCACTCTGTTCCTCGTCCTCGGCGCGGTGCTAGCGACTGCATCCCATGGAAACTCCCAGCTCGGGTATGCATGACACTTGCCTCCAGCCACATTTGAGTTGAGCTGACAATAATACTCACAGCATGTTCTGGATGATGATCGTGGCCCGAGGAGTTGCCGGCTTTGGTGCCGGAGGTGAGTATCCCGTCTGCGCGACCAGTGCCACCGAGGCAGCTGACGAGACGGTTCAACTGCGTGAACGTCGGGGATTTTGGGTCGCGATAACGACCAATCTTTCCCTGGACTTGGTGCGTCAAGGAAAGAACCTGTACGTTGGTGATATGGCTGATAGAAGACTAGGGGTCACCCGTTTCTGGGGTTGTCGCGTTGATCGTCCTGGCCTGCTACAATCAACAAAGCTCCGAGGGCGTCTGGCGAAGCTGTTTTGGGTTAGGCATCATTGTAAGCGCTTGTTCAATCTCCGTCAGGTACAGGTGGCTAACCGAATTACAGCTACCAGTCGTGATTTGCTGTATTCGAGTGCGTATGCTCAACTCGACCCAATATCAGAAACATGCAATCAAGTCGAATTATCCCTACAGGCTGGTCACCCGCCGCTACTGGAAGCCGATGCTGGGCACCTGTGAGCATTGCTCTTGAATCTCAGTTGTCGAATTAGAATCCTCTGCTCACCTGCTCTTTAGCTCTCGCTTGGTTCTGCTACGATTTCGTAGTGTACCCGTTCGGTCTCTTTTCCTCGACCATCGTTGAACAATTAAATCCACACAATACAATTAAGGAAAATATCGGATATGGGGTAAGACTAGGAAAATCGTTTCTTATCTGCCCTATACTGATGAGATGTCCATAGGCCGCCATCAATTGCTTTAAAATTCCTGGCTGTATCATAGGTGGCTACCTGATGGATCGCATTGGTCGCAAGCAAAACATGGCCCTAGGTTTCTTTGCCTGGGCATTATGGGGATTTCTTCTAGGAGGGGCTCTCCATCCAATCCAGACGGTTTTCCCGCTATTTGTGGTCATGTACGGCATCTTCCAATGCCTCGGCGAGATGGGGCCTGGTGTTTCAACGTTTCTCTGTTCTGCAGAATCATTTCCAACCCCTCTGCGTGGCCATTTCATAGGACTTGCAGCCGCATTCGGAAAAGCAGGGGCATCAGTCGGAACCCAGGTCTTTATACCGATTCAACACAGTTTCTCGTCCACAGAGAAAGGTCAACAAGCAGTCTTTCTGATCGGCTCTGGGTTCACTATCATTGGTGGACTGATTGCCTGGTTCCTGATCCCGGATATGTCTCGAGAGCTGGAGACCGAGGATTCCCGTTTCAAGGCTTATTTGATGGACAATGGATACGATATCACTTCATATGGAGATGCTTTAGTCGTGAGTCAGCGGACTTCGGACTGAACCTTGCGTAGTATCCCGGAGCAGGTGATTCTGCACTAGCTGAAGTGTGTGTGGCTGGAGAAAAGCAAAAGAAAATCTAGCTTAATAGCAAATCAAGTTTCACTGACATCACTTAAACTGGGGAGACTTCTCAGGTCGTAGAGCATCATGAAGAATTGTCCGCGACATATGGATTCAAATATCCAAGCTCAAACAACGCGAGAAGGGAAAGGAAAAGGCAAGAAAGAGTCCATGTCTTCTATTCTCGTACATTACTGACATATATTACTAGCCGCTAATAGTACTAGTATTGACGTGCTGGCCTTCAATTCCTCAGGCTAAGCCCCCTGGGGTTTCCAAATTGGCCAGTTCCAAGTCTCGGCCGAGATGATCTCTAGGGCATGGAAGGTCAGCGCAGGCCATTTTTGCAAATAGACTCGAAATAAGTTGTCATTGGGTCAATAAAACAACATCGATACTAGAACAGGACTTCGGAAAGAAATGAGGATTGTTTTATCATCACCCACTTTAAAGACGTGCCATACAGAGGGCATATGGCGTGCTCCTCGGCATTGTTGTTTGTTAGGCAACTCCGATTTCGAGCGCCCAATCTCGTATATTAAGGATATACGTGCGATGGAAAGAGATAAAGTATATAATATTTATTCTCGAATTCGATATTTAGTATAAAGCCGTTGGATCGGAAGGCATGGGTGTAGGGTGTTCGACGTTTCCTGGTGTGCCAGTGGGTCCGGTAGCAGGAATACTGGCCTAAGCCAACGCGATATTGATGGGTCCTGGCGTGCTAATTGTTCTCTAGGGCGAGGGGGAAAATTATAAGAATGCGACTATAAGCTCTTGCATGTCTGATTAGACTGCGAACTGCGACGCTTGATGCCTGACTCTCCCTGATATCTCAAATATACTATGAATATGAATCGCTTATCCCGTCTCTATCGTTCTTGTCTATTTCAGGTGATTATAGTAGGGCTAGTAGCCTTCAGCGAGCCCGGAATATGGACAGCATTGAATAATCTTGGAGCAGGGGGCAATGCCAGCGTGAGTGATCTTTTCCAGTATCGGCAGTATGTGCGAACATGACTAACACAGTTCACAGCCTTTTTTGAACAACGCAGCCAATGCCTTGACATATGGGCTTATGTCAGTTGGTTGTTTTCTTGCCGGTGGAGTTACCAACAAGATCACTGCTAAATGGACATTGTTCATTGGAGCCGCGTTTTATACCCCGTACGCGGCCGGCTTGTATTGTAATAATCGATACGGGAACGAGTGGTTTCTTCTACTTGGAGCCGCTCTTTGTGGCATTGGAGCATCTTTGCTATGGGCTAGTGAGGCTGCTATTGCGGTTGGATATCCAGAGGAAGACAAGAGAGGACGGTAAGGCGAACCGATGCCGCACCTGTATTTTCTGCGACTGATTCTGACCTTAGATATGTTGGGATTTGGATGGGCATTCGGCAAATGGGACCATTGGTGGGAGGTGCTATATCCCTTGCTCTCAATGTCAATACTGCGCACGTGGGTAAGGTCACCTACAATACATACTTAGGGCTTGTTGCCATCTCCTCTCTTGGGGCTCCATTCGCATTATTGTTGTCTCAGCCACAGGACGTGATCAGGAGCAATGGTACCCAGATTCCTTACATGAAGAAAACGAGTTTTGCCATTGAGTCTCGTGCGATTTGGAAGCAGCTCAAGAACAAGTACATGCTGTTGCTCATACCGGTCTTCCTTGCGGGCCAATTTGGTACCACTTACCAAGGAAACTACCTAACAAGTATGACACATTCAATTTCTTTTTTTCTTATTAATTTATATTTTGTCTAACATCAAACTAGCCTACTTCACCGTCCGCTCTAGAGCACTTGCCTCCTTTCTGACCGCTGTCGTTGGCGCGGCAGCGAATGTGACAACAGGTCTAATTCTTGATCTCAAGTACTTTTCAAGAGGCTTCAGATCCAAAGCTGTCTATATGTTTGTTTTAGTATTTGTCACTGCAGCTTGGGCGTGGAATGCTATTATTGAGACGAAGCTTTCCCGCATGGCCGAACCACCAGCCTTTGACTTGGGCGATGGCCCTTTCTTCAACTCAGCTTTTACTGTCTACATGTTCTTTCGGTTCTTCTATGAGGTACTGCAGACTTATATCTATTGGCTAATGGCCGAGGTTAAAGGGGCACAGGGTGATGGAGACATTGCGCGGACAACAGGAATCCTGAGATCGTGGGAATCCATCGGCAGCACTATGGCATACGCAGTTGGCGCAACGCAGTGGCCCAACTTGAACCAGATGATACTAGGATTTGCCTTATGGGGTCTTACCATTCCATTCACAATACTCGCAGTATTTGGGAATTGGAACAAAGCCGAGAGGATTGATCTAGAGGAGCGAGAAGAGGATAGTTTTGAGACAGAGAGAGTTATCGTCAATCCTGTAAGAAAGGCTTAAGATGAAACCTCGTGAGACCAAAATTGATGCTGTTCGGAGTTTGAAAAGTTGCAGTCTACTCGATCCTCTGTTGCAAACCCACATAGAATAATGCAGGCTTTCGTCTATTTCAGTACCTGGAGAGATAAGTCAGGGACAAGACTGAGCCTATTATGAATTACATCACTCAATCAATCCTTTAGGAAATGCCGTATCAATGTCTACATCCGTCCACTGCTAGGCATTAACCCCGCCTTATTTCCCCGCCTTAGCCGGATTTTTGGTAAAATTTTGGTAGATCCATACCACATACATCATGGTGCATGGAAGAGGTAGTGAAAACAAATGCGAGTGAAAAACATTTCAATTCCGAATACTACGGTTACTTCGACCCGACATCACTAACTACCTTGACTATTGAATAGCTTGGCTGCTCTCGGATCAGCAGCCTTTTGATTTAGGCTAATGCCTTTTGACCAAGTAGAAAAAAAAAAAAAAAAAACCACCTGTCGCGTTCTTTCAACCCCGGACTCATTTCGTACGAACTTACAAGCAGAAAGAACAATTCTGTTTAGATCAATGATGAAATTCATTTGGAACCTCGCTACATTTCTACTATCCCTGTGGACCTACAGCCTTTTCTCTTTTTGCGATGCAAATGTAAATCCATATGCAACGACCCACGAGAGATGGATTCAAGGTCTTCGAAGCCGCAGTAATACCTCGTCAATACGGACCTCCTTCCTGGAAGATTTAATTGCAAATCTAACCATTCCCGAGCTTGGTCTGTGTTCTGATTCTAATGAGTTCTCTGAAAGCTACCGCTCATTCATTCCTTAGTTCTCCAGTTACATCTCATGTTCGCAGATAACATTATTGGACCATACTCAGATAATGGATTATATGGTAATATAGGGCCTGCATTTCTCTGCTTGAAGAAATATTTCTTACGCGCTTAATTTAATAGATACGGCATTGGAAGCGGCACCAGGAGCACCGATCGGAATAATCCACGATTGGTATCCAACTAATAAGTCTCAATACAATGACCTTCAGAAGTTAAATGCGCAGAAATCTCGAATCAGAATTCCGTTTATGCAAACGGGAGAGTGCCTCCACGGAGTAGGCTCATTCAAGCAATCTATATTTCCCCAGGCCATCGGAATGGCAGCTACTTTTGATACAGAGCTTATTCATAGAGTTGGTCGAGCTATTGGTACGGAAGCACGATCAATTGGTATCCATGCGTGTTTCGCACCCGTGCTCGATCTAGCGAAAGATCCTCGCTGGGGTCGTGTGCAGGGTAACGTTCTCTCTTCCTCTCTTCTTCATGACATGTGCCACTGACTGGAATCTAATGATGTTTATGTATTAGAGGATTGGGGAGAAGATATGGTGCTCACGTCGCATATGGGAGTAGCTTTCTCAAGCGGATTGTCCAAAAACAGCAGCTGGTCAGATCCTGACGCTGTGATACCAGTGATGAAGGTAATATTTATAATATTTATTATCCAACTTTGGAAGTGAATTGTCACATGTTAATACTTTCTCAATTACTTAGCATTTTGCAGCTCACGGAAGCCCCCAAGGTGGCCACAATGCTGCTCCATTTATGGGGTACGGCACGCGCCAAATTCTCCAGGAGTTGCTGGTGCCGTTCAAGGCAGCGGTGGAACTTGGGGGCGTTAAAGGTGTTATGATGTGAGGGCCACAGCTACTTTGTCAGTGAGATGGAACTAAATTGCTATAAAAGGGCTTATAATGAGTTCGACGATGTTCCTTCCTCGCTGAACCCTATCTTGTACGAGGCATTGGAAGATTGGGGATACGACGGTTCATTAATCACTCTGAACATATGTTCTGATAACAGCTAACATGGCTTCAGGTTATATTACTGCAGATGATACTGGTATGTTATCCGAAATCATGCATAATTGAGCTCCAATGGACAGAACATGAAGGCGACTAAAACAATCCAGGACTCTCCGAGTTATTGAATACGCATCTTGTTACTAGCTCTGTTGCCGACACAATTGCTCAATGGCACAATGCTGGTGGAATGGTTCAATTCTATGATTTTTCACTGGAAGAATACATTAATGTGAACATAAATGCCGCATTATTTCACCGGTTTGATTCTAATTTTTGTTTTCAACAGGCAACAACTTCTTTGGTTGCGAATAGGACCTTGACGATGGACAGACTACGATCATTAGTCGGTCGAGTTCTCGGCGTCAAGTACGACCTCGGACTCTTTGAGAACCCTTACATTCCCGAAAACATTGATTCGAAGAATATTACTTCTTCCCATGTGCCTTTGACTCTTGAAGCTGCTCAGAAAAGTCTCGTTTTGCTTGAGAATAAGAATTCGACGTTGCCCATAAACCCCAACAAGCAGAGCATTGGAAAGATGGCGTTGATTGGACCTTTTGCCGATTCGTTCAATTATGGTGATTACTCCGGCCAATGGGGAGGATACCCTGTGCGAAATGCTAGCACAATTCGGCAGGCTGTCTCTGAACATCTTGCATCTAATTTCCCGCAGACTGAGCTAGTAACTAGCTGGGGTGCAAACTCGTGGACCTATAATGGGCAGTATAATATTCCACCATATCTCCTATCCGCGAATGGTACCTCTGGTGGTCTACTGGCCACGTACTATGCAGATGCCAATTTTTCCGACGCAAGATACCAAAAGTTGGAAACACCTAGCCTCGACTGGGGTCTTTACCCGCCAGATGGATTACCATCCAATAATTTCAGCGTCGTGTGGGAGGGACGTGTCGAGATACCTGTTGATAGTGACACACAAGGCTGGCTCGGAGTAGCAGTTTACGCTAACACATCCGCAAGTGTCTACATCGATGGGGAGCTCCATGTCGCCGTGAAGCCAACATCAAGTGGAAACATCCTATCTAATATCCCTGGGCTATCATACACTTCCGCCAATGGAACTATGGCCCCCCCAGGGTCATCAACCTTCTTGTTTAAGAAGTCTGCAACCCACAATATCAGAGTGGAGTACCAAGCATGGAATTATGCTCAGAAGGTTGAGAATCAAAATTCTCTCAATGCTCAAGTTCTTTTATTCTGGAACCTTGTTGATCGTATCGATCCTGTACAGAAGGTGAGTACAAACCGTGGCCCTACTAAGAGATATCTGCCTTGAACACTAATTTGGACAGGCCATTAGTGTTGCATCCGATTCAGACATTGTCATCCTGGCAGTTGGGGCCAACTGGAACAGCGATGGCGAATCTGGAGACCGGGCAACCTTGGAGCTTTCTCAAAACCAAAGTGCGTTCTCATTCCGCTTATTTAACCATATAACAAAATTAGCATTTTTGAATCGAGCTGAAATACTGATACTTGGGATTAGCCAAACTTGTTGATGCAATATTCGATTTAGGTAAACCTGTTGTTCTTGTATTGCAAGGCGGCCGCCCATTCGCAATTCCAGAGTACTATACGAAGGCAGCGGCCGTGTTGAATACAGTTGGTTCCCGAAAGTCCTGCAATATTGGTCGGAAACACTAATTCTATTTAGTTCTTCCCTGGTCAGTCAGGTGGACAGGCCATATCAGATGCCTTGTTTGGTGTAATAGCTCCTGGTGGCCGGGTTCCTATCAGTGTTCCATACAGCGTTGGCACATTGCCAGCCTTCTACAAGTATGTTCCATCACACAATTGAATCTTTCCTCGCTGATCCATGAAGCAATAAACCTTCTGTCCCTCGGGATTACACAGATATCCCATACAAGTCGATTGTAAGTCACACGTGATAAAGAACAGAAGAGGGCTGATTTAAATCTGTAGTATCCGTTCGGTTATGGCCTATCGTACACAAATTTTTCCACGTCGAAATTTCACATTTCGGAGGTCGATGAAGTAGAAGGACCTAACACCTATGAGTTCAGTGCCAAGTCGATTATAACCTTTTCTGTAGGTATCAGCAACATCGGCTTGGTAGCAGGTGATTATGTCGCACAGATCTATCTGCTCGGTCGCATCGCATCGATCGTGCGACCAGTCAAACAACTCGTGGCTTTTCGACGTGTCCATCTTCTTCCTGGTGAATCAACTACAGTTACTATGACTCTAGATGTTGCCCGGTATTTGGTGGTCCTTGACCGACAGCACAATTGGACTGTGGAACCAGGCGAATATACCTTTGCGTTGCTTGAGAATGGAGGCAGTGGCACGGATACCTCGACGAATGTTACTCTGAGATGTGTCAGCTGATTGATACGAGAATTCAAGATCTGGATTTAGGTTTTGCTAGAAAGATATTTCCCTGAAATGTCAAATCGACTCGCATATCTACTAAACCCCGGTATGTAGTACCATGTGTGACGTCATCACAATGGCCTGCCTTGTATAGTTTCAGCCGGACGTTGTCAAATATTCAATCTTTGTACTTGGGTGTCATTCTAAACATACCTCATCCTGTGCTCAAGAGCGTGGGATATGGGGCGCGTCTTCTTCAACAGCCTGCTGGTAATTTTAGCGGCGGAAAAGGGGCAAATTGGGGATGGTCCACCAGTCCCAACTTCGTATTCCCGGCAACAGCCAAACGAAAAGAGAGGTAGGACGTAAATGAAGTACTGTGCATCGAAGTGAATCGTCATTACGTGCTTTTTCTTGCAATGTCAAATTTAGCCGGTGAAAAACTCAAATGCAAGGAAATATATTCACGACCAATACATATATCAATTTCTAGGTTATTGTTATTGTAGTTCTCGCTAAACTAGTGCCGAGAGCTTAGCTATAGTTGCACCCAGAAGCAAGAACGAGAAACGAAAATCATCTTGACATCAAGAATACTAATCAACTCCGAGTTGACAATCGCTCGCAGAAATGACGGACATAGCAAGGCGGCAACGAGAGGAGAAAATTTGCCGAGATCCCCAAACTTGGTGCCTGAGCCAGTAAACCCCCACGGCACAATTCTGGAGCAAAAATGGAGAAAACTCCCCGTGGTGTGGAGCAGTCTAGCAGGGTGCGAAGTCGGACTCCAATTCTTGATCACGCATGTTTCGCCATGGCATTGACGAGAGCCAAGGCCCCCAAACCGAAAACATCACCATGGCTGGCAAAAATGATAGCTTGATCTGGCTTAGCTATTCTGAACTCAAAAAAGCTTAAACCTAACCATCTCAGCCTTACGGTGCGGTGCCTACGGGGACTGTTTGTTGTCCAGCAAATGAACCGATCCTGCGACGCAACTCGTCCGAGATAAAAAGCAGGGAGTTCATGACACATCGAAACCGCCTGCCTGTATCCACGCTCCTCAACAAACCTTAGTAATCGCATCCCCGAGACGGGGATGGGATTGCCGAGTGGAGCTGGATGCAGCCAAGCATTGCGCCGTGTTGCTTGGTATCGGCACGCCGACCCCGCCGAAACTTTTGGGGCTGGTGGCGACCCCGGTGACCCGCGGGAAAAGACAAAAAAGAAAACTAGTATTTTATGGAGAAGAGGTCCCCGATCGGCGGGCTCCCAGTTGTGCCTTTGAAATCCCACGCGACCCGCGCTGGTGACAATAGAAATTTCTGGTTGCGGGCGCTGTCGCTCTTCTTCAACGCCCAATTTCACCTTCAGGAGTTATGGCTATGGCGTCAGACGAGATCCAGTCTCCGATCAGCGGGATGCAGGATGCAGAGAAAATGTCGGACTCCTTTCGCGAGTCACCATCGTTGGTGGTGTCCGAGGAGCAGGCACTGGCAAAGGCGAGAAGCAGCCCTAACGATGCACTGCCAATCCTCGTGACTTATGCCTTTGACGACCGCGACAACCCCCGTCACTGGCCAAAATGGAAGAAATGGTATATTACATGTGTGGTCAGCATGCTCAATGTGTTCACGTATGTTGTTTTCTCTCGCGAACCCCCCCTTCCTTCTCCCTTTTCCTTGTTGAGCATCGGACCATTTACTGACCACCGAACTCTAGAACTTGGTGCGCAGGAGGAATCTCATCAGGTGCCACGGGGATCCAAGAAGAATTTGGCGTTTCGGCAGAGGTTACTACTCTTTGCCTGTCGTTATACGTGCTAGGATACGCCATCGGTCCGGTCTTACTTGCACCACTGTCGGAATACTTTGGGCGACAACCTGTCTATATCGTATCGTGGTTCCTTCTTTTTATCTTCCAACTCCCACTCGCCTTGGCGCCGAATATTGGAACCATTCTGGTTTGCCGATTCATTGCAGGATGTGCCGGAGGGGCCCCGTTGACCAACACCGGTGGAAGTATCAGTGATCTTTGGGAACGCAACGAAAGCGGCGGTCCCATGGCCGTTTACGGTCTGAGCAGTACCTTTGGACCCCCCATGGCACTAGTCATCACTGGGTATATTGGATTGAACGCTGGGTGGCGAATGATCTTTTGGGTTCTGATGGCCATGACGGGTGGTGTTTGGATTGTGTTGGTCGCTACGATCCCTGAAACACGACACACCATCATCCTTCAGAAGAAGGCCAAGCGGGTGTGTAGGCAGATGCAGAAGGAAAACTTGCGCTCGGCCGAATCTACGACTGACCTCCATGCGAGCGACCGCAAGGGCTTGCACGAGCTCTTTGCTATCACGCTAACTCGCCCTTTCCGATTCCTTTTCTCCGAACCTATTACTGCATTCTCAGCCATATACAATGGATTCCTATATGGGCTGGTCTACCTGTTCAACGAAGCCATTCCCTTGGTATTCGGTGCTCCTAAGGGACACCCCTTCAACACTGGCCAGCAAGGACTAGCATTCCTGGGAATGGCCATTGGACCTATCGTGGCCTTCTGCCTCTACCCCTTGCAGGAAAGATATTACCTTCGACGTGTTGCGGAAAATCAGGGCAAGGGTGTTCCCGAGGCTCGTATGTGGATGGCTCGTGGAGGAGCCATTTTAATCCCCGTCAGTCTGTTCTGGTTCGGATGGACAAGCTATCGCTCCGTGCATTGGATTGTACCCATCGTTGCATCCTCGTTTTTCGGTGCAGGCATTTATATTGTCATCTTGAGTATCCTGAACTACGTCGTGGACAGCTATCAGACTTACTCGGCATCGGCCCTAGCCGGTGTGATTCTCATTCGGAATGTGGTTGGCGCCGGATTTCCTCTGTTTGCCACCCAGATGTACGAGAAGCTGGACTACGAATGGGCTTCTAGTCTGTTAGGATTTATTTCCATCTTACTGGTCCCGATCCCTTTCATCTTTTTCTACAAGGGTGAAAACATTCGGTTGCGAAGCCCATGGGCCCGGGAGCACTTTGACCAGAACGAGGATAACCCTCACTGATTACAGATTGCGCAGGTGCAAAACTCTGTGCGTTTTGTATCATGTTATACACATATAGAGTTCTTGAAGAGGCCATGCTGCGGTCCAGTTTTCTGAATCAGTAAATACCCAATAGTAACAATCAGTTTTCAAGTTTTCAAACCTTATCTCTGTTACTTGCGAGATAGGTTGCGTTCAATCTCGATCGCAGATGTTCGCCCGCTGTCATTCGTGGCTGGTCAGGATTTAACCTTGTAGCACCACCCCCATAACCAACGGTGGAGCTCTGATTTCCACTATTCTTCTTGTGTTGTTGATAGTCTTCCACCACTCTGCTAGGAACTGGGACTAATTCCGTGCTGCCGATAGGCTGACAGAAAAACGCTATGCTGTAGCGATCCGGCTGTCTCGAGTCTAAGCCCCCTGAGGCATTGCGAGGGAAGACAACGCGATGGATCGTCGACTTGAGCAGTCCAGCAGTCCAATAACTCAACATATCGCCGATGTTGACTAATATAGGTGGAAATGGATATCCAACCAAGTCATCAGGGTACACTGGAACCGGTGCCCAGCGTTGATCAGGCGTTAGGATTTCCAAGCCCGGCTGCCCGGGACATTGAAAAAGCAGGGTAAGGCTGCCATAGTCGGAGTGTGCGCCAGCACGAATGTCCTTTTCCGGTCTAAATGACGACACATCAGACGGGTAGTAAAGTAGGCGGAGCGAATTTCCCGTTGAGCCTTTGGAAGGGTCATGTCGAGAAGTAAAAAAGTCTTCTGGGACCTTGATCGAGAAAGAATGAGCGAGATATTACCATCGTCACGGAGTCTGAAATTACCTCAAGCCCATGACTCAGTAACTTTAAAATTTGAGCACAGGTTTTATTGCATAAGGTTGTGAAATGGGCAATCTCCTTTTCTCGACACCGCATTGTGGGAGGCAAGGCTTGTTGAACTTTCCCATCCTTCAGCTCTCCAATATTCAGAGCCCTGATAAAAGATTTAGTCTCATCACAGATATCTATGACGAAATGAAGTCTTACTCTTTGAAGTCTCCCCGCTAAATAAGTTGTCAGTAAAGGTAGCAAGTATCACTTGGGGGGGGGGGGGGGGGGGGGAGCAAATGCCGCATTATGCTCTGGGTCCAGTGTTTCGACATGCATGCCAACCCACCCCTTATTCTGGTATATTGGCAACAACCATTAGTAAATATAACCCGCGAGCATCCGGAGCCAAGCTGTGAGCTCATATACAGCAATGAACCGGAAATAGAAATTATATCATTTCCATGGATCGGGGGTACTAACATCGGGCCCACGGCGGTAAGGTTCTTTTGACGCGAAGGGTTGTTTGAAAAACTCGCTTGACTACACATGTCAGCGACAAAGGTTACAATGAGATCAAGCGTTCCAGGCTACCCGGCTTCTACACCTGGGCTTTTAAAAAAGCAACGCGGGGCAAACGAACCATTTCAAACGCTCGCTCGATGTCAATCTTTGTAAACTCTGTGGTTCTGCTGTCAATGTAGAGAAATCCATACTCTATGGCCGCATTTAATAGCGCCTTGCCTGCGGCCTTAGTATCCGAGTCCGAAAGATCAACCATAGGAAGCCGGATCGGCCCTGCCATGTTGGTGGACATTGCTTCTGCTCTCGACCACTGGTTCTTCCCTTTCGCAAACCATTGCAGGGGAATCTACTTGTAATAAATAGCAGTGACTTGACTGCGGGAAGTTACATATTGGACTGGGTATGTGGGTGTTGAGCCCTAGCGCAAGGGGGACGGATGACGCAGCCAACCGAGACAACCAGCTCAAAAGAAGGCAAATAGTACCTCCATATCGTCAAACCTTGAACAAGAAACTCCTGGTCGGGCTGGGAATCCACGATACCACGATAATAACAGGGATGTAATAGATCATGTGTACTTTAGGTAGTAATCGCATTGGAGGTTTTTTTTAGACAGACTGGCACGAACTTTATTTCCAATATGCGCGATTTACCCCAGAAGAGTCTCAGAACATGATCTATCCACGTCCTAGCCACCGTCTCATCTCATCTAGGCGCCATCTCCTGGACCTTCTAAGTCGGTAACTCTAAGTAGACCCTTGGTGATGGGTCTCGGGGGTCTCCGTGCCAATGACAGTGTAACCCCCGCTTTCATCGCGGGCCCCCGCTCGGTTAGGGCTCCGGAACAGTGGAGACGCCGGCTGGACCAAGCAAAATCGGCATGGCCAGAAACTCTGAGGGAGACAGATGACAAGCCGATGCCACGAGTGTTCTGAAATTGCCGAGGGCGTGCTCACAGGTCTGTCTGTGCTAGGAGTGATTTGCACGAATGAGCCACCCCATATAGAGAATCAATGTACTTAGAGCCGATTCGAGATTCAACGAGAGCATAGTTGACACGAACCCCCTGTGAACCAGTCCTTCGTGTGGATATTAGCAATCAAAAAGCCACCACCAAGTGAGTATATCATGTGTGCGCAATCAATTTCCACATAAACAATGTGGATCGGAGGACCCCGTGGGGTGATCCACATTGCACTATAGAAATTCAACTAATAAAAGGCCTCATCCCTTGGTCTAAAAACAGGATGTTGTGGATTCGCTGCTGAGATTTTGAGACAATGGACGAAATATTCAATCGCGACGTGGAGAAGCGAGCTGGCACAACACAGCCACAGCTGTTCGAAGATGAGGCAGGAGCCGTCTCTGGATCGAGCTTCGAGCATGGCAACACTCTGTACGCGAAACTCCAACGAATAGGAGGCAAGATCAAAGTTGAGCAAAGAGGCATTGAACGAGTCCCTGAAGATGAACGGACGGATAACTCGTACTGGAATATTGGATCAATGGTACTTCCATCCTGACCACCGTGCAAGGTGTTTCTAATGTGTCCAAATCAACCTAGTGGCTCGCCGCAAACATGGTTGTCCCTTCATTCACAATCGGAGTGCTGGGCCTCCCACTGTTCAACTTAGGCTTCATTGATTCCGTCCTGATCATTATATTCTTTAACTTCATCTCAGTTCTCACCGTCTGCTTTTTCTCTACCTTTGGGCCCGCTTTCGGACTACGACAGATGGTGCTCTCTCGCTTTTGGTTCGGATGGTGGGGCGTCAAGCTAAGTATGGAACTCGGTTCTAGAACCCCAACAAGATGAAAATGGACTGACCTACCGATCCAGTTGCCTTATTCAACGTCTTAGCATGCATTGGATGGGCCGCTGCAAATATCATTGTAGGAGCCCAGCTTATCAATGCTGTGAATCCGGACGTTCCAGGGTTTGCTGGAATTTTAATCATCGCTTTCTGCACTCTGATCGTTGTTTTCTTTGGCTACAGGGTTGTCCATGCGTATGAGTACTGGAGCTGGATTCCGACTTTTATAGTTTTTCTTGTCGTTCTCGGTGTATTTGCCCACTCGGGGGATTTTGTCAATACCCCAATGAGGACTGGCAGTATCGAACTAGGTGCTGCATTGTCTTACGGATCTACGGTATTCGGATTTGGCACTGGCTATACGAGTTTTGCAGCCGATTATACCGTTTATCAGCCTAGTAACCGCCCGCGACGCAATGTGTTCCTAGCTACATGGTTAGGGATTTTCCCCACATTACTTTTCACTGAACTTCTTGGAGCTGCCCTTGTTACAGCCACCGCGTTGAACGGTGGTGACAATTCTTATCAACAAGGTTACCAAGATAACGGAGTTGGTGGCTTGTTAGGAGCTCTGCTATTTCCTCGGATCGGTGGATTCGGCAAATTCTGCGTCATCATACTGGCCCTATCTATTGTTGCCAACAACTGTCCAAACATTTATTCGGTTTCTCTAACGCTCATGGTCATGGGTCGATGGACGCGCCACATCCCTCGCTTTGTCTGGACAGTTGTAGCGACTGCAATTTATATTGCGATCGCCATTCCTGGCTACAGCAACTTTGAAGCGGTATTGGAAAACTTCATGCATTTCATTGGATACTGGCTCGCAATTTACGAAGGAATTGCGCTGACGGAGCATTTTGTATTCCGGCGTGGGTTTTCTGGCTACCAGCCCGAAGACTATGACAATCGCGATAAGCTACCACC
Source organism: Penicillium sp. G339 (assembly GCA_027569595.1). Classification (NCBI taxonomy): domain Eukaryota; kingdom Fungi; phylum Ascomycota; class Eurotiomycetes; order Eurotiales; family Aspergillaceae; genus Penicillium; species Penicillium sp. G339. Next base: position 104,138 of record JAPDFJ010000051.1, on the reverse strand, counting down.
GGGAATAGCTGCCCTGCTTGCATTTTGCTGTGGAGTCGTAGGAATGGTGACAGGAATGAGCCAGTCGTGGTATGTTGGACCGTTCGCAAGAGCAGCAGGACCGGCCCCAACTGGAGGGGATGTCGGGTTTGAGCTCGGGTTTGCATTCGCTGCATTTTCATATGCGATCATGAGAGTTATCGAGAAACGGGTTTTCAAGCGATAAGTGGCGTTATAGAAATAACCCCCTGAGCAACCGTCGTGTTTTTGAGGCTTAAGTACGACCTTGCCAGAAGTTTATTTGCGGCCTAGAAAAGTAGGACCGCGAGAGATAACGATGCTATTTACTATCACCTTTTGCTCAATAAAAAATCATTATTCTTTCGAGTCCAATTTTAGTATCTGCTGAGTAGACTATTATACCCCATAAGCCTTTGCCTCTATATCATACACAGGCGAGCAAGCCAATTTACTTTTCCCCCGAATCCATGGGCCATACACCTTGAATATTATTGGAATTGGTATCATGAGTACGGCAAGAGATCCCAGTAAAGTGCCGGCCCATTGAATACCAAGATTTTCCATCAATTGACGAGAAAACAGCGGGAATGTGCATCCAATAGCGGAGCGCATTATGGTGTTTGCCGCTATCGTGGATGCAGCCCTATGAACCAGTCAGTGACACTTTCCTCCTAGTAAAATGAGACAAGGGGTGTGTACAGAGCGGGATAGCAGTCGACGATATAATTGAAGCATTGCAGGAATATTAGAAAGATACCGGCCCCGGTGAGTATTCCAGAGGTTACCGGAGCCATCCAATGAATAGAAGTGGTGAAGCCGGTCCAACCAAACCTGCGGTCAATTAGCCATGTTTTGGTCATAATTTATATCGAATGATAATTTGATTTACCAGAACATCCCAAGAGCGAATGCCACTGCTCCAATAATAGCTGGTGAGAGACGCCATTCGGGAACCGGCTTATCGCCGTTTGCAGAAAGCCTCTGAGCATAAGAACGTTGGAGGAAAAGCATAAGCATGCCTCCGAGGAGCTCGCCGATAATGAGTCCCACGAACGCCAGACCACCTACCCCCATACTCATGTGGTAGACCCCTTGGAATACCACAGGGTATGCCCCAAGAAGAGCATATATCAGGCCATATATAAACGAGATGTATAAGGAGATCAAAAAAAGAATGGGCTCCGTGAACAGCATGACAATTGGTCGGGTGAAGTTGGTGCGTACAAGACCTGTTAAATCAATCTCAACTTCATCTTGTTTAGCATGAATGCCCCAATTTCGTGTTTGTCGACGTAATGTGGCTGCTTTCTGGACCAAGATCACCGCGGCATAAGTCTCCTCGAGACACAGGAGCACTAGCATAAATCCTAGAAACACCATTATAGCCGAGATATACATCGTCCAACGCCATCCTAAAGTACTCATTGCAATCATACCGCCCACAAATGGTGCTGCAAAGGGTCCGATAAACACAGCCATGCAAAACACAGACATTACCATGCCTCGCTGGGCATTATTGAACAAATCTGCAAAAACAGCTGGAACAACTGAGATCGGACTCGCTGCACAAAACCCAGCAAAGAATCGACAGATCATGATGGTTTGCAGATCTTTCGCGGTAGCGCATGCTACGGTAAAAATACCACATCCAAGCAGGCCTATCGAGAGCGGGGCACGTCTTCCGATAAGTTCTGATCCAGGTGCCCAGATGGTCGGGCCAGCTGCAAAACCGAGAACATAAAGCGTGACACCAAGGGATCCCACTTCTTGGCTTGTGCGAAATTCTTGACTAACTCCGGGGATAGCGGCCGAGAAGACAGCACTCGCAAACGAGCAGGCGAATGTACTGTAGCAGAGAATAGCAACAAGAACCAATCTGAGAATTATTAGTGCCATGGGGAAAAAGTGAAACTATAGAGCGTCGTGCCCCTCAAGCTTACCTCTTGAATGACGGCCAGTTGTATGGATGTAATGGGTCATTTGCACCGTCAAATTCAACCACATATGCTTCAGAATCTGGAACAAGTGGCGGATGTTCTTTCCCAGCACCCATAGGCAGCCATTTTTCTCGGGGGATAGGTCCCCTCACGGAGCCAACAGTTGTCCTTTGTTGCAACCGATAGGTGTTGATACGGGTGAGTTCGAGTTCGTCCAGGTTTCCAATTGTGTCGTTCGAAACTTCGCTATGGGAATCATTGTAAAAATCAATATGTGGTTGGGTGCCGGGGCCCTCTGTCTCCAACTGTGACATTTTGATGTCAACTATCCTTCAAAGAGAATTGGAGGCCCCAAAAACTGCTTTAGCAAAGCCAGCTATAACACAAATCGGGGGTACGGCCATTGAGATATACTTTCGGTGGACGACCTGTCTGTAATAAAAAATTCTTCCTTGTTGTGGCAGGCGATTTTGGTGAACCCGCAATTCCCACCCTAAGTAGGGCCTATCTATCAAATAGATCTCATTCCGAACGGTTGAAGGCCTTGAAGAGATCCATACCTTTCCGCTGTGGCTGAAACAGCACTGTAGTAGTGTCCCACTTTCTGCTCCCAGGGTCAGTTAACAGATACCAGGAGCCAATCAGCTACTCGGTAGTTTTCGGCTATGACCGGAGATGTGGCTAAAATACTGCCACCGAAGGCAGCCGAGTATACCCGTTATCCGAGCCCGTCAGGCGAAAAGCGTGATAGCAGCAGGTACAACAAACGAATTAAAAGGAAAAATCTGATCGATGGTAGAGCCATGGAATCCACACAGCGCTTTGCGAAATCTACCTTGGCCCGGATACTCCCCCTCGGTCGCAACTTAAGCCGAGAATATACTTTAACTTCGGCATAATGCTAGTAGACATGGACTCGGGACTTGATATTTACGGAGTTCGGCATGTGGGTCAGTTCCTAGGTAGTTTATGAATGGATTATAGTAGTACCCTCCGAGCCTTTCGACGGGCATGAAAGTGAGGAAAGATTGGGTGATAAATTCGAAGTTGTCGCGAGGAATCGAAAATAAACTATACCGCTAACTGCACTAGGTAGTACCTGCATCTAGCATGACTATCCGGTAATCAAAAAAATCCCGAATTTGTAGTTTCTCTATTGAAGTTCCTAATCCAAAGTTATCTCAGGGCCTGGGTGGCAAGACCTGATCCGTCCCCTTTAGATAGAAATTTGGCTTTCCAGCCTTCCACATAATTCTTTCAATTTCCAACCAGCCCATTCGAAGTCCGTGGTTTCGAGATAAATTTGTCCGCTGAGACGAACCCACCAAGACCCTTGAAAGGGGAAGACGGGCATAAAGGTTCTATACTCCCTGATCATTGTTTGCTGCATCCAATCCGTCACAGTAGTGCCGGGGAAAGTACCGCACTTGACCAGACTGCCTTTGCCGGAAGTTGGCCACTGCAGAGGAAGAAGTATGTTAACCATACAACATTCGGTCGACGTATGCGCATTATTGTCGAGGATACGAGTTCCCAAGATTTTAGCCACTGTCTGCCCGCCTTCTCTGGCAAGTCGAATACAATAATCTCTGATTTTCTTTTCTCCACCGCAGACGGTCTGTCGCCAACGAATTGCTTCAGCAACCGTTAAAAACGAAAAATTATCGACTGTTCCTACAAACTCAAAGTTCGAGACAAACCCTGCTTCACCATTGAATATTCGTTCCGTCGATGATGACAAGGGGTTGAAACCATGACTTGTTGGCAAGGTGCTTCGCATAATAGCTTGGTTGCGCTCTGGAACATAAAGAACAGCACATGAACGAGGCGTGAAAAGCCATTTATGACAGTTACTGATAAAGAAGTCTGGATCCAGTGAGGAGAGATTGAGTTCAATCTGTCCGATACCATGGGCTCCATCGATCAAGCTCAGTACCTCTTCCGTGCGGCACATGGCAGTGAGTGCTTCAAATGGAAGTCTTAGACCAGGATTTGACGAAATTGTATCAAAAATTGCAATCCGAGGACGACGGCCTTGTCGCCTCGAACTTTGAATTGCTTTCCGAAGACCGGAGACGATCTCAGCGTCGTCAAGAGGATATTCAAAGTGAACTTCTCTAGTGTGTACCTTGCCTTGATTCGCTTCACAGAGATAACTAGTGGTTTTATCACATGCACCGTATATGACGTCCAGCTGAAGAATTTCGTCTTGTCCATCTGAATTCCACAAGACATTGCGCAGGACAGCATTGACTCCGGTCGTAGCGTTTGCAACAAATACGATAGTGGATAAAGGAGCATTCAGGAGCTCACTTGCCGCAGCTCGTGACTCATTCAACATTTGAGGGAAGCGGTATTTGATGAACGGGCATGGCATTGACTCGCAGTCATTGCGCAGTTGATCTGCCCGGTCACGAATTGCCTTGGGCGAAGCGCCAAACGACCCTGGAGGGAAATGAGTAAGACAATGACAAAGATAAAACGCTGAATTGAGAAGATCAACCGTGATTTAGATTTCTATACTCTGTCGCAAAGGAGAAATGCCTTCGCATTTCATGGCCAAATGGCGTGGGGTTTTCGTTGAAGGGCGACATATTTTGGAGTATTTGAATGTCTGGCTAGATTGCCCAGGCAATGTCAAATTGCGACCGGGGAAGCGAGATACTCGACAGGAAACCTCAAACTGCAAAAAAACAGCCTTTCATACCTCTTGGACCTCACTAGACCGGGGTTCACGGAATACTACCGTAGGATACTACGTGTGAAAGGTTTGGGAGGCTCGGACCCTGTTGGTGGAGGGTCGGACATCATTGCGACGGTCGCCGATCAGCTGGAATGATTGGGAATCACTCAATTTGCAGATATTGGATCAACGCAAAGGCCGCTGAATTGGTGCTCTAAATCTACCGACAGCCAAAATTGAGGCACCGTTTTGTTAATGAACTAATCCGGGGTCGGCAAGTGAAGCGAGTCGCACCTTGGGTCTTTCGCACGTTACAATCACATTGAAAGAAGGCACCGTGGGACCGTGCGTAGATGCATTTACTACTATATACACGGGGCGGGTGAAGGCCAGAATTAGATTATTCGAATTTATTTAGCCCCAGTCCATTTACCAGATGACAAATACACTAAATATGACTATTCCACACGGTCCGGAATTCGCAGATGTGGAAGTTGGCGAAACGAAGGAGTCGTGTTCACAGCATGCTCAACAGATACATGTCGATAAAGCCGTGGCCAAAAATGCCAACACGGGGAACCTCCAGCGAAGACTGAAATCACGACATGTGCAATTTCTTGCTCTTTCAGGGGCGATTGGTACCGGCTTATTTGTGGGAACTGGTCAGGTTCTCTCTCTAGCCGGGCCACTTTCGGCAACACTCGCCTATCTCATTACCGGCTTCAATCTATACGCAGTCATAAACAGCATGGGCGAAATGGCAACATGGCTCCCTCTACCTGGAGCGGTCCCTGTCTATGCATCAAGATTTGTTGATGAAGCACTTGGGTTCACACTGGGTTGGAATTATTGGTATCAGTTTGCTATCGGGGTTCCGATTGAAATTAGTGCAGCTGCGCTAGTAATCGACTACTGGCCGAATGGTGTTGCTCCAGCAGTGTGGATTACCATTCTTTATGTGGCCATATTCGTAACCAACTGCCTCCCAGTACGCGTATATGGCGAGCTGGAGTTCTTTCTAGGATCAATCAAACTGATCACAATCGTGGGCTTGATGCTGTTGATGTTGAGAAGCACACTTGGCGGAGCCCCAGACCATGACCGGATCGGGTTTCGCTATTGGCAGAACCCCGGAGCAATGAATGAATATCTTGAATCTGGTTCTCTTGGTCGATTTTTAGCATTCTGGAAGGTCTTCATTCAGGCCACCTTCAGCTACGGGGGTAGTGAGATGGTGGTAGTCGCAGCCGGAGAGACCGAAAATCCTCGAAAAAACATACCCAAGGCAGTACGCCGAGTATTTTGGAGGATTGCTATTTTCTATGTGGGCAGCGTCTTCCTAGTCGGTATGTGTGTTTCATCCCGAGATCGTCGATTACTAAACGCCATCGAGTCTGGGTCGGATACCGCAGGCGCCAGCCCTTTCGTGATTGCAATTGAGAATGGAGGAATCAGGGCATTACCTTCGATTATCAATGCAGTTGTACTGACATCTGCCCTGTCCGCCGGAAATTCCTTCTTCTATGCATCCACTCGGATTTTGTACGCTACAGCACTGGACGGCAAGGCACCCCGTATCTTGCGATACGAGAAGTTAGGTGTTCCATATGTATGCGTGACGGTGACCGCAGCCCTGAGTTTACTGGTATATCTCAATGTTTCTTCAAGCTCTGCCGAAGTATTCTTTTGGATTAGCAACCTGAGCTCCGTTAGCGCCTTGATAGTGTGGACCTCTATTGCGGTGACTTATATCCGCTTTTACCAAGGCCTAAAGCACCATGGAATCTCGCGATCCTCACTACCCTTCAAATCGCCGTTCCAACCTTATATGGCATATTTTGCTATGATGTTCTCTTCTACTGTGGCGTTCTTCAATGGGTTTGACTCCTTTTTCCCTGGGCACTTCAGCGCCAAAACCTTTGTGCCACCCTACATCGACATACCTATCTTTGCCAGCCTTTTTTTGGGGTTCAAACTTATCAAAAGAACAAGCTTTGTGAGTCTAGATGATATGGATCTATGGTCTGGCAAGGATGAGGTTGATCAACTGGAGTCTACATGGGAGGAGCCCATACCTCGCAATATCTTCGGTAAGTGCTTACCAAACACGATAATAACCCCACAGATACAAGGCTTGCTGACAACTTACAGAGAAAGTGTGGTTTTGGATTGCATGATATGTACGTAATGAAGCAGATAACGGGGAAGAAGCTTGTATTCCTAAGGTGTGTGCGCCGAAGGGCCAATCTTTGTACTGATGAGGTAGGCACGTGACCTCATGTACGTCAGCGGGCAACCACCCTCACAATTCCGGTCTCAATAGAAATTCCTAGGACCACAGACAGCAACAAGATCATATTTCACTATGCAGCAATGCATTGTTCACTCGGCGAAGAGTTACTAGCCTTCCTGCATGACTGCTCTTTTTCAAGTCTTTATCAGCCTTACATTAATGGACTGACCCCACATTGGTATGCAGAAAAGTGCGTCTGTGAACAGGTTGAAGATGAAAAATTCAATGACAAAGGCAGGCAAATATCAAATATATTTATAGATCCCTCTGTACATCCAAATTATGGAGTACACGATTAGTATACATAGGTAGGTTTATATACCGGAATTTAGGCCGGTCGCGATAAGGAAAATCACGATGCCGCCGCTTCACAAGGGCGCTTAGGGTCGTGCTCCCTGAGTATTTTGTCAAGGCCATTTCTACTGGATGGCTTTATTGTATTGGTTATTATCCGTGGCCCCACACAAATTGCCATACAGGTCGGCCCGTACATCCAGACTCGGATAATATCACAGATGGTTCTTGGCAGTGTGACATCAATGGCTGGATTGCCACGCCGCTGATGGCGAGACTCCGCAAATTGGTATGATAGAGCCTCACAACTCACCCATGTGCCAGATGATTGGCTACCCCATATTCTGTATAAAGTCTCTACGTTACAGCTCCATGGTAAACAATCCATATGTGGCAAAAGGTGAGTAGACATTTCCCAGAGGCTTAGCAATTGTTTTATGGAAGCCAATACCAAACAGCTATATAGACAAACATTGTTCGGTTCACCCCATGCTGCTGAAGCTAGTCTGTGGTCTGGTCTGTGGTCTATGGATTGTCATGATCTACGGCATATAAGTGATTGGGCTACAGTCCAGCTTCACTATACTTGGTTTTCGCCATACGTCCGCACTATCTCCCTGAGCTTCCCGCAAGTTGCTAGAAGACTCGTGTGGTGCAGATGGAAGAGATCAATCTAGCGGTGTCACCATTGGAGGAATCTCGGGTACGAAGCATCCTAATCTGCAACACAGTCGTGTTGGTGCTGGCCACTGTTGGGATTTTTGTTAAATTCCTAATGCTGGGCCATCCTCGTCAACTTGCCGCCGATGGTAGTAGGTGATTCCTTCCAATAGCGATTTACATTTGAATCACTGACACTAACGATTGCTGTTAAGTCCTTTGCATCATAAGTTGGGTACGTCTGCTTTCTACCGATAACTGACTGCTTGTGGTTTACTGATCGTGCATATAGCTATTTGCATTTGTTCTATGCTTCACCGCAATGTGGAGTATCGTCCCATCACCTGTTCTTAGACACAATGAACTTGCTATTCGCTAACAACATAGCAGTGACTAGATATGGCTACGGCAAGCACATAGCCCTAGTTGGCACAGACATACCTGCCATAACCATGTTCTTGAGGGTGTGACACTTTATAGTCCCCAGAATTTGACAAATGCTAACAGATATTCCATAGCTCATCGTTGTGACTGCTATATCCTATCTTATTTCCTTGGCTGCGGTCAAGATCTCTCTCTGCCTATTGTATATACGACTATTCGCAATCGCAGAGTCTAACTGGCCCTACTGGCTCGTCATATGTTTTGTGATATGCCAGTTTATTGAGGAAGTGTTCGTTTTTGTTTTTCAATGCTCGCCCGTTCGAAAACTTGTGGATGGTACTGGTTTGGTGCAAGGGAAGTGTATAAATCTCCAAATCTTTTACTTTGTCTCGTTTGGCATGAGGCTGGCTACCGATATTGCAATCCTCACTCTACCCATTCCAAAGTTGTTAAAACTCCAGATGAGCGCTAGAGCTAAAGCGGGTCTTCTCTTTATTTTCGGACTCGGGCTGCTGTAAGCCTCCTACATTTTTATTATATGTTTTTCATGTCTAAGCTTTGAACTGACCGTCCATCTTCTAGAGTTTGTGCGACCAGCATCGTGCGCGCAACTTATATAAGAAAGTTTGAGCTCGATTACACATGTTTGTTAGAATCTGTCAAATATCTTTTCAGCTCCATCTAACCTCTTGTCTCACAGGGGATCTTGTTCCTGCATTGAATTGGTCAGCCGTGGAGATCTGTGTTGCCATTTTCATAGCCTGCATTCCTTCATGGAGGGCTTTGATAAACCACAGTTTCCCTTTCCTGCGAAAAGCCATGAACTCCTCAAGTGGCAGCAAGCACCATAAACATAGCAGTGAAGGAAACAATAGCAATCCTACGCCCGACTATTTCAATATACCTATTTCTCAGAAAAATCGCGACACGCCTGACTGCTTTCCCTTACCCTCACCGATGGTGGAAGATATCGAAATTCCGAGGCTGAGCATGTCAGGTGGGGTACCGATTCCCACCGAAGGCATTGCACGTGTACATACCAGTGAACATGGGAGAGAAACCTTTGGCAGTCTTATTATGCCGTGAATAGAAGTATTACATAACACGTCCCCGTTTACGTGCCACCGGTTATGGAGCAACCAGGGATTGCCATAAAATCCGATGATAGCGACAGTAATTAGGAAATTCCTGTCAGAAAATCGTACCGTAAAAATCATTTATATGCTATTATTTAACAATCCTTACCCTGGATTATCCCATCCCAGCAAGTAATATCATATACCGAGCTCCGAATTCGCCCTCGCTTGATCCACGTTGTAAATCTTCATCCCTAAGTCCACCCAAAAAGAAATGCAGTTGAAAGGGTAGATTGAAATCCGCAATTCGCTTTTCAAACGTTTCAAACTCTTTCTGGCCAATGATGAGAAATTGTATAACCTGTGTCTTTTCCCTAGGTGTGGCTCAGAGACTAGAGACTTGACTGTCGGCAGTGTTGATGTCGGAACTGTTTTGGGGGGGTATGCCATGCTATCGTTTTGCGGCCTTGGATCTAAATCCATCTGAGCACTCTGAGCCCTGGTCTCACCTTCCAGGTTCACCGAAAACGTAGTTTTAGCTAAATATAAGCTTTATTATTCATTGATGCTAGATTATTACCTCTTCTATAACCGTGTTCTGGGACTGGTTCGGTTAAAGGATAATTCTTTATCACGCAGTCGTTGATGGCCCCTGACGACGGAATAGATCGAGTGTTGGTAAGCGCAGGTGCAAAAAAAGATGCCACGAGAGACTTCAGGGAGCAATCTTTGAAAAATGGCATCAAAATAGAGCCGTTGATTAACGAATGCATATTTCGGACGGGCGCTTCTAACACCTCGGGGGCGGAGGCGATGTTTGTTCGCGCATCCAGGCAGCTCTATACGGACTTTGGGTAGAATGTTGATCTCGCACGGCGCCGAAGGAGCGATTCAACACCATGCTAGAGAGCGAAATGCCGATTTACGAGAACTATATTTGGATAATTTATCGGAGTTTCGGTTGTATTATCTAGTTTATGTGGATGAATCTAGATATGACAAGAGGGTTGGATTTGGGCGGACGGGCTGGTCACCACTTGGTGTGGCCCCGTTGCGGGTATCACTGTTCCGTCGTGACCAATTATTATATTTGAAGACTTTTTAGCTCAGCTACTTCAGCACTACGCATGATGGCCCGACCCTAAATCTGTTGTGGTCATAGACCATGCGTCGTTTCATTACTCAGAACGGATTTCACAGATATGTGGGGATGCGGAGGTGAAGCATGTCTATTTGCCACCCTATTCACTGGATTTAAATCCGATCTAGGAGTTTGTTTGCTGAGCTAAAGGCATTTATTAAACGTAACTGGAGTTACTTTGAAGCGGATCCCGATCAAGGTTTTGATGTCTTTTTCACATGGTGTATTGATACCATTGGTGCAAGAGAAGATAGTGCAAGAGGCCATTTCCGACATGCAGGCTTAAAGATTGAATAATTCTCAGCAAGTTCTTAGGTATTGTCTCAGTTGAGTAAATAATAAAGTCCGTATCTTAGAGAAGTGTTGCAAGGTCAGACGCATTTGAACGATCCACTCTCCGCTTGGAGCAAACAAACTCTTCTGGCAGCCACTCAGCAATTTTCCCGCCTGGTATTCCCGGTGCCTGTTCAAAGTCTTCGTCTTCCTCTCCAACTAACATCAAGCCAACCGCGACTCCAGATAGCCAAGCTAGGACCATGCCCTCTCCCTGGAAGCCTGCTGAAATCCATTCTGCTGGTTGTTTTGCATCTTTGCCCGAGCGCGCAGTTGGGACTTTTCGCTGGGTAATTTTCTGGTCCAAAACACCAACATAAGGCAGCAGGTCCGGCGTGAATCCCATACAGCCAGTCCAAGCCATTTTCACCCTGGCACCGATATCAGACCCCCAGTTGTGCGCCCCGAAGATCGTGGGCAAGAGACCATCCAGATAGGCGCGGATGGCGTAGCTGCTTCGGTCATCTCGCCAAATGCCGAACTCATCCATTCCCTTCTCTGGTGATTGAACCACGCCACCGCCTGCCATAAGCTCACCCGTTCCTGGACGTTGACTGATATAGTCGAAACCGCGCCTGTGGATGAAGCTCCATGACCTAGCACCGCCAAGCTTGGGAAATAGAGTTCCTGGCTCTTGCGCCGTCATGTGTCCTCGCACGGGGAATATTTTGCCCTTCAATCCAGGAATAAGGTTCGCTGCGAATGCGTCTGTGGTATGGATTACATGGGCAGCAGTTATCTCTCCACGGCGTGTATGAACAGTGAATGGCCTCATAGGATTACCTGGATTGACTTGGATATCAGTTACAGGGGTGTTGGTCTCGATGGAAAAGGTATCGCTATATGTCGAGAGAAGTGATGCATATAGAGCTGTAACGAAGCGATATGGCCAAAGTGCTCCAGCCTTGTAAGTTATGATGCCATAGCAATGCTGGGGGTCGATTTGGTGTTCCTATGTTATTTAGTAAGGTATCAAATAGGGGAAAAAAATATGAATCTCACTTCACATGCTTCGGTGCCGTCATAAACCACGATGTCTTCGGCCATGTCAGGGGCATCATGTCTCAGCTCCTGCACCATTTTCTTCGCTTTATTCCACATCTTTTCGTCGGTAAAAGTATCCACTGTCTGTACTTCTCGAGCCTCGCTAACTTTCAGGTCTTCATTTTGTTGCACGAAATCAAGTATAACGGCCAGATGTCGACGCTGAAAACTGAGTAATTTCTTCGCATGCTCCACTCCAAATCTCACTTTGAGCCCTGCATATTCCGCATACGGCGAGCACTTGATATGACCGCCATTTCTTCCAGTTGCGCCACTACAAAGATTTCGCGCTTCTAAAATGACAATTTCCGGAGAAATCCCACGTTTGTGCGACTGGTTGAGGATTGAATATGCCACACTTGCGCTGGAGATACCGGAGCCAATGACAACAATATCCGCCGTAGTTGGCAAATCGGGAGACTGCGTGTCAACTAAGTTGGGAAATGGCGGATCTTCTTGCCAATAGGATTTGGATGGATTTGGCACAGGAGGTGTCACAATCGAGAGACGAGCAAGGAGCGAATCAAAAGAGTGTTTAGTTTGACTGAGCTCAGAGATGACGGCGCTCAAATCGAGGTAGACCCGGCGGATGCTAGAGAAAATAGCCCCCATCGCGTTGCAAAGCCAAGAACTGCTCTGTTTGAAGCCTGCAGCAGGTTGAGCTGGGCTTAAGTGAGCAAGCGGGGCGTGAGATGCCCATGTCGGGCGGGGGAAGTCAGACTTTAGCGTAACCGGCCCTTTCATAAATTACGATTTATTACAGTCTCAAGGCGATGATTCGACGTATTGACTAGTAGCCGTGGCCCCACCCACTTAAACTCAACATGGCCAATTGAATTTTTGTTGATTGGAGTGCAAGGATTCGCTGAGGGATCTTCACTAATTATCCGATGTGTTACGACACCGTACGGAGTACTTCCCAGTTAGCAGTGCCTAGTTAGCGCCCTAGCGGTAGAACAAATTTTCACCTACCAAATCTTCTTGAAGCTATTGTCCGACTTCAGGATAACACGTACAAACCCTTTTCGTTTCAGGGCCGCGGTGCGCGGGACGTTCTCACACTAGAGTAGATAGATTGAATTATTCTCTATCAGATAATACCCAAAAAAATAAAAAAAGGCATTTTAGTCATTTTTTCTTTTAAAAAAAAGCGTACACTAGTAACAGAAAGATATACCAACTTAACATAAAATATATATCAAAGTTATGAGATAAAATATATTTGGTAATATATGGGATTCTACCATAGTAAAGGGTGAGTGGGACGGATTAAAACATGAATAAAATATACTAGTAAATTTGGATTTTCTGCACAACAATAATCCAAATTTGGGGCCCAAATGGGTCAAATGGGCCTATTGGTGGGTCATGCGACCTGCTCGTGGGGCCCCATCCAATGGGGTAGACCCATGCCCAGGTCTATGCCGACCCCTACTGCTCTCTATTTGACGATTAGATTAGTTGATGACTGCTAGCGGATATTAACACTGGGGACTGGGTTTGATTCTCAGCAGTTCAATTGTTCGCGAATCACCCACATTGAAATGGCGGAATGCTGAGTTAATGTGGCGTAGGACCAGGAAGTCGCGGCCGTAGACTAAGTGGGCATGCTTATGGAAAAAAATTAGAATATGCCTTTCTGCCATCGAACGCTCCAGACTTTGGGAATACGCAAGCTTTCTTTCATAGTTCGAGGAACGGAGGGTTCGGCGAATTATTATTGCAATTCCAAACTCAGTCTCAACTTTAAATGCGCCTGCTTATTATCGCCACCTCGTATCCTCTTTAGGTCACGTGAGAGTGACTGTAGGGTAATTTGGCAAATATTTGACACACTTGACACACTATGTTCCTGGCGGTCTCACGAACAGAGGATTCCATGGCGTTGAGCGACGAGCAGCTTCGTGCTATCTCGATAGTGGAGAGAGTGGGAGGGTGCTCTTCTCTGCTAGGTTGTATGTTCATTGCTACGACTTATTGTGCATCAGCCGCTTTTCGCAAGCCAGTCAACAGACTAATTTTCTATGCGTCTTTTGGGAATGTCTTCTCCGCCATTGCATCTCTAATGAGCAGGGATGGAGTCACAGAGGGTCGGGATTCCGCCTTATGTCTCGCACAGGCATTTTTCATCCAATAGTATGCTGCCCACTCTACACGTCAAAAGGATATTGAAGACTCTCTAACTGTCGTGACTAAAGTTGGATGCCGACGGACTCATTATGGTCCTTTTGTATGGCGGTCAATATATATCTTGCTTTTTACCGGAGATACTCGGCAGAAGACCTAAAGAGGCTAGAGAAATGGTACCTTCTTCTGTGCTACGGGTTGCCACTAATACTCGCAACGGCATTGAGCCTCATAAAGACTTCTGAAAGAGGGAGAATATATGGTCCAGCCTTGGTAGGTACCTGAAGTTCTTGCAGACTGCCACTGTTAATAACATGAATTGATTTTCCATTAGATTTGGTGCTCAATTGCCGAACCCTGGCAGTTCCTTCGCCTAGTGTGCTTCTATGGACCAGTGTGGTATGGCCACGCAATACTTTCTCGCAACAGTTGGGCTGATTTTTCCTTTCGCAGGGTGGTGAGTATAGTAACTTTTACGATCTACGTGACAGCCGGCATCCACATCTATCGAAAATACAAGGCTTTACATGTGACTAAAGAAACAACGCCTGTCAGTGGAGTAATCGAAGTTACTCGCTCGTTTTCTTTTAATGCGGAAACTGCCACTGCGGACGACTTGGTTTTTGAGCCGGCCACACCTCATTCAACGTGTATCGAATTCCAGCGGTCCCAAGCCGGAAGCGGGTTAGACATCCGGATCAATACGAATAACGCGATTTGGAGCTATCTGAGATACTCCTTCCTCTTCTTCATAGCTATGGTTGCTACCTGGGTATGAATACGCTCTTTTCTACTGATGACCCTTCCTTCTCTTCTAATTATTACTTTACGTTTTGGCATGCCTCCAAACTCTTCACAAGATATTCGGTCGTCACAAATTGTTACTGACGGGGTGTCCAGCTACCATCATTTATTAATCGAATTTACGGTCTGGTCAATCCCAGCAAAGCAAATTTCGGCTTGAACTTGACAGGAGCATTTGTCCTATCCCTGCAAGGTTTTTGGAACACCATTATCTACATTTCAACTACGCTCCCAATATTGAGAGCACTGTGGGCTTCCAAAATCAAGTCCAGATTACACTCAAGGTCCCCCAGGAGAGTCACCGGAAGAGAGATTGCTGGCACTTCGCTCGAGAATGTGGGATTTGATGGCAGATCTGATACAGGCAGTAAATCCTCTTTGGCGAACCGCCCCGTCTTTTGAGTCTCCTACGGCTTGCACCTTCCGACATGTAATTAAAACTCGGGCCTTTGTACGCTTACGTGATTCAAAGTAACACTGAAGAGCTGAATTGAATAACAGTTAGTATTGTCTCATGAATCCCTGGTAACGTAGGCGTCGTTCGGTCACGAGACTCGAGTCGATATCTAACACTCACGGTTTACGGAGCGCGTTGTAAAGCGCTGGAGGAAGAAAGGCTTCTTTTTCACCTTTTCGACTCCAACCAATGCCAATTAAATACCAGGAGCCAGCCGCTAGTTCTAACACACATGCAGTTCGGTCTACCTCGCTAACTCTTGAGATAACGCTCAAGTAAGATTTTAACCTTTGCCTAGCCACAGAATCCCTTTGCTGGCTGAGCCTGAGTAAAGGAGTGAGCAGATCCACATTCTGAAATTATCCTTTCTATATGCAGGTAAATGCACCAGATCATACCTGGCCGCTAAGGCGTACCTTGACGTCTTCGACGATACACCAAATGGCATTGAATCTACATAAGGAATCTTGAGCCCGACAGTGTGGTGATTTTGAATGTACACATCCCAAACGGAAACGAGAACATGCGTTTACCATATCCAACGGTGACGAATCTAATTTGCTTTCGGAATCGAACTACATCATAAACACTATAATCAGAAAACCCCTGATTTTCTATTGTATCTATCCTTGTCATTCTCATCGCTGTTACATGAGTTCCTCCCGGCCAGGATGATGACTGTTTCGCATTGATTTGTTTTAGGGAACGATCCGGGTACTACTGACGATGGTTGAGGCAAGGGAAGACGTTGGGCATTGGAGGCCAGACAATTTGGAGGGAGTGCACCGATTGTCGCTTGGAACTCCATGGGATTTTTGACATGTTTCCCCGGCTGTAAAAGCTCAATAGCTTGGTAGAACCAAAACCTGCAGCCTCAACATGTGGAGGCAAACTGGTACTGTGTGGGTGGACTAGAAGCCCCGGAGAAGTTGAGAGAATACCTTAGCCCACAGTAGCTCAGCCACGTAGTAAAGCGCCGACATGGTCCAAGGGTTTCATCGATTGCGGGCGACACCTGCCATTCACTACAGTTCCACTCATGTGAGCACGTGACCCCTCTCCATGCAAATAGCAGGCCCCAGGCCTCACCTTTCTATCCTTTCTTCAGCTTTGTTATTCTTCGAATACCACACTATTTGTTTCTCATTCACCTAGCATTGGGTCTTTACAATTACACTAGATTGCTAGATATCCCCTTTCTCCTAGATATTTATAGCAATTACTAGGTACTTCCTAGATCAGGATTGGAATTACTATAAGGTCTTTCTTGGGTTCAAGCCACTAGATAGCTCATATTCTGGTATATATTTTAGTAAATATAACGGGCTGCACCCATATTAGGGCCCGTGCCTTGTCTCGTGATGCATAACAAGGGATATATCACTATTCTGACTCCCTAAATATCACTCTTCCTCAGGATTTATGCAAACAGCATACAGGCACCGCTGAATTGAATCAATTCGGCCGTAGCCCTTCACAGCCGCTCGCTTGTGGGTTACGTTAAAGTATCCCTCCTCTCCAATTAACACCACCCAACCGGCTAGTCAAATACGAATAATGAGTTGAAGAAAAACTACGAATACGAATAAGCCAAATCCTTATTCATATGCCACCTGTAACATCCGAGGAGGAACCATTAGATATCACGTGCCACACACTATCCTTATGAGGGATCTTCCGTCCCATCAGGATATCATCTTCTTCCTCCCCAGCTATTTCCCACGTAGGGCCTAATAACACCCTTACTATTGTACCTATACCCTCTCCTCATCCACAGTGCTTAGTCCTATAGAGATTCGCCATATCCTCTATCAATGCAGGGGTAAGGGGCATATGAAAATCGTTCAATTCCAGTATACACCGTCTCAAACCTTCCTCCTATTACTCCTCAAGAGACTCATTATTTGGTTTTCTAGCAGTGGCAGAGTGTCGCCCCTGGCGAACACGTCCCTGTAACACATTGTACGAAACGCGGGAATTTCCCGCGACCTTTGATAAAATCGGGGGTTTGACAGCACTAGCAGCTTCGCAGGCCTCGGTTACACGAGATTCATCAATTTTGGCGTGTTTTGGAATATTGGTGGCTGGGAATAACTTCATAGATGTTAGTGTTCGGAAGATTTTGTTATTACGCTGGGAATTATGATTACGCTAGGGCGCACCCTTACTGGCAGGTGGGGGGCACTAACTAATACGTATTAGAAGCTGCAGGATAACGTCACGCTCGTCCGTCACGATATGGCTCTCGAATATCCGAAACCGACGCAAGAGAAATGGCAAGTCAGCCATTTTGCTGATGTGCTGCGACTAGACATTCTCCGACAAGAAGGCGGGATCTACCTAGACACGGATGTCATTGCTCTCCAGTCCTTCGATACTCTTCGGCATAATGAGAGAGGCGTTATCCTTGACCACGAGGGCGGGGATCGTCACGGCCTCTGCAACGCCGTCATCGTCGCACGTCAAGATGCGTCATTTCTTCGCCGCTGGATAGAGAGCTATCGCGGCTTTTCTGCCGCGGAATGGAACTACCACTCTGTCGTCCTTCCTAAGCAAATGGCGTTAGACTTTCCAGACCAGGTCTGCCCGCTAGCTCCAACGGTCTTCTTCTGGCCAACATGGACAATCAATCGTGTTGAGTTCATGTATGAGCCCATCACCGCAGACGAGGCAAAGAAAGTAGAGGATCGGCTGAGTGAATACGATGGCGGATTACACCGTGATCAGCTGGCCTATCACGCGTGGAATCAGGTAGCTCGAAAGTATCTGAAACAGCTGACGCCAGATATTGTGAGGGAGAAGGATACTCGGTTCAATATCATGGTCAGGAGATTCCTCTAGGCGTGCCTCGGTATTCTGTTTGCGGCGGGTTCGAAGGGGGTTGCTCCGTCCAGCCTTATAGCCAGTAGTAGTAGTAGTAGTAGTAGTACTAGTAGTAGTTATCATTTACACTGGCCCCTCGCCGAAGCGATATGCAGTATACAACGACTGTATATCCGAGTATGTACACATAGAATGATCCACTTCCTGACATGAACTTAGAGCCTCGTCACGGCCTATCGTGGCCAATTGCCGTTCCCATTGTTAGGCTACCATTATGGCGCACGACTGCCAAACCTCTGTGACGCCTAGGCCAAGTCCAGCACAGCTTGTATTGCCTTGCAGCGCGAGAGGGTGTCTGGTTTACCATTCTCACCTTCATTTGAGGCTCCCAGCAGACTCGAGCGTCACCGGATTTCCTTCTCAACTCGACCCGTAGCTCTCGTAGCCTCGGGCAAACCAACAATATAAGGAAGACTGTCTCCTGCTCGCCGCACTCGCATAGATCGTCGTCGCGGAGCCGAATTTCTTCGCGCAAGTGGAGCCAGTTGTGGTGCGTGCGTAGCTGTGTCAGCAAATACTAGTTAACGTAATTCCCGGCCGACCCGATCACCCGGCCGTCCCGATCACCCAACCCCATTATAAAATTTCAAAATCGATTATCACAACCAACACCCATTAATTCAACTAGATATAGCGATTTTTACATATATTAATCCTGTGGCCAATCTCCCTACACCCACTACACCTAGGCGGAGCCCTAGTAGCCGGCTGGTCTGCCTGAATAGGCAATTCGCCGTGCGTATGCGAATCTACTATAGTAGCTGCATCTAGCAAATCTAGCTGCTGAACTAGCTATAGGCCCTCTTCGACGGTCAAACCCTCTTCGCAGGGTATCTGTCTAGTTGACCGATTGCGTTTCTGGTGTTTCTTCTTATTTGCTGCACGTAGATTTGCGTTTTCTTCCACTAGTAGCGTAGTGTTGTGTAGCGATATATAGTGGCCTTTGATAATCTGATCTAGTATTGTTTTTGATAGGCTTAGAGGGCTATTTGACCGCTGCTTGAGTAGATCTTTAAGTATTAAAGCTTGCTTTTATAGCTAAACTATGGTTCTAGGTGTTTTTAGTGTGAATTAGCTAGATCTACTATTTGGCCGGCTACTTAGTGGTGGAGGTGTTTATAGAGAGATATTAAGCTTTGAGAGCACTCTTTCTATATTAATAGGCACTAGGCCACTAGCTACAAAGCTATTCTAAATAATAGCTAGCTAGTGGAAGACCTCTAGCCATACGCACTAGTAGTTATCCAAAAAATCGAACTTGTTAATATAGTTATACCCTCTCCGCGCAAGATCATTTATAAAGTGACTATATATATATTTAAGCACTATAAAGCACCTAACATTAAGCGGTTATAGTAGATATAATAAATGTGAAGGTATATAAAAAGGAATAATATTATTTTCTACGTAGATTCGGTCGAATTAGGGTGTAAGATGGCTCCTATGGCCGTCAAGAATCAATAACCAGAACCGGCCACGTATACGTGAATTCGTTAATAGGATAAAGAGCTTTTATAGCCAACGTAGGCTAATCTTATTAGTAGTCCAGCTATTATTTGAGACTTCAAATCACTAATCTTTAGGTAGATTATCAAACTAACCTATGATAGTAACTTTGCCTTTAAATATTATATATAGTAGTAGCGAATAGCTATCTACGTAGATTATTTCGATTATAGTAACCTATTCACGATTTCCTGGCTATAAGATAGATCGTTAACCGTAGTATTCTGCTCGTGTAACTACCTTCTATACTGAAATAAGGCCTATTACAAATCCTATCTCATCAAAATTGTATATATCCTCTACTTGTATACCGTTCTTATCAATAATACGTTGTATAGTTCTAAACCACTCTCGTAACGATTTTGGGTTTTCGTTTAGTGCGCGCTAATAGTTATAATGTCTTGAGAAGTGTGTACGAAGCTCATTACGCCGTTGAATGAAGGTTGTTAGCCAATTCTTGCCAATAGTAGGCGGAGGTTAGCTACCACGCGTAGCTAGTAGGATATTAGCCATCTCTCATATAGTGTATAGCCTAGGCGCTGCTCCACGTATATCCATAGAGAGAATCCATTCAGTAAGCGAATCCTCTTCTAATTGGGTCAGTTTATGACCAGTTAGGCGGTTATCAACGCGTGAGGTTAGGCTATTAGCGCGTCTATGTAGTGTAGTGTAGGGTATATCATATAGCTTAGCCACCGCGCGTAGAGATTTGATACGGCTATTTTTAATATCAGAAAGGGCTAATAAGACCCTGCCCTCTTGATTAGCCAATTTCTGCGAGGATTCAGTTCGAATTGGTGGCATGGTAGGTAGTTAAAATTGGTATGTAGGTTGGAAGACACAGTTTTGGATGGGGTGATCGGGACAGCCGGGTGATCGGGTCGGCCGGGAATTACGTTAGTTGTACCTAGTACTTACTAAGTAGTAAGTAATTTAACTAACTAGTTAGTAGGAATTATAAATAGCCGCTCCCGGCTCTTTAAGTTGTCCTTCAATCTCATATCGACAATGCCTCCTTCTCTCCTGCAAATCCCCCGCGAACTCCGCGACGAAATCATCGAGCTCGTGCTCTACTCCCCTTCCCAGGTTACAGACGGGTTATTGTACCCATCGAATCGAGTCCAGCTACATGACACTAATTACAGCGTGCTCTTTTGCCATCGCGTCTGGTACGCGAAGGAACCCGAATGGAAAATCCCGGCAGCTCAGGCACTGCTGCTGGTCAACCACCAAATTGCCGCTGAAACAAAGGCAATCATCTCTCGGTGTCGAGTATCGTACATTCTTGATGTCGGGATAGTCCAGGGCCGCTACCTGTGGCCGACCTGGCTTGCTGTCCCCATTTTTTCTAACCGTATTGACGAGCTGACGGTAAACCTCCGGGTGTTTGGCTCTGCAACCTCTGCGGCTCGACACTATAACGCGTTTAGAGACACTGAGTCTCAAACGAACGGTAATCCGCCCCCTTTTGCTAGTATGCTCTATAGTCTGCTAGAGCGGATTCTAAAGCGCGGCCCGCCCTTTCCTTCACTAGAGAATTTAACACGCCTAACTGAGACTACTGAGTTTCAGCAGCACGTTCGAGCGGAGGGACTGGGAAAAGAGGAATTGCTGTCCCGGATCCAATCTATCGTGACTGTTGGGGAGAATGAAAGGGTCGCTAATGAAGAAACGCGACTTAAGAACCAAAGAGCAAGAGTGGCCCTTAGAAGGGCGTTTAAGGATAGGGGGATTGTGATCGAGACGCTCCGGTTGAATTGTCAAACCCCACCTGGATGGCAAGGTCAATGGCTTTCAGAACCGGAACTTGGGTTTGAGGAATGGCGGTCGAAGGCATACTATACGTCGCAGGCCGGAGATGTTCCTGTGATTAGGCCAGAGTGGCTTGCTTCCTATGTGTCCTCCGAGCTCTCTTTATTGCTCCGGCTGGGATATAATGATGATTGGGCTGCTGGAATATTTTATGAGCGGATCGGCTTTATACAAGTGATGATTGACGAGATCCCGGTTACGGTGTTCGGTCTTGGCCACATGCTAGCTGGACTTCAGTTGACAGACCCGGGGAATTTCTTCGATGGATATACATCGATGGAGGAGCGGACGCTCATGTTCCAAGAGTGGAAAGAGGGGAGACTACGGCTGAGGAGGCAGAACGGCTTTCATGATACAAACGCATAAGCATGTCAGCAACCATTCGGACCCGGGACCTAAGTTATTCAGTCGTCTGTCTTGGCCTGATATTTACGATTGGCCATCATACAGGGGTCCTATCCACGGTTTTACCTCTAGGCTGTCTTCCCATTGCGCGGCCACTCACTCAAGCTACATCTACTCCTATTATGTCAAATGCTGGCTTCTGAAACCGGGATTCTGATTGGAATTCATCCCGTACTCTCATTTTCCTCATCTCCATCACGGTTATTTCTCTGCAGAGACATCCTCCACGCAACCTTCATGAGATATCAACGATGTAATGATCGAGATCTGACTCTGTTTCCTTTTCGGGACTAGCGCAGCTTCGCACCTATCTGCGAAGCCTCACCTTCCTCTTTCGCTTCTTCTTCCCTCTCCCCAGACTTAATATCGCGTATTCAATGCACTTATTTCTCAATAACCAGGCTCTTATTACAAACGACACCAGATGCAAATATCCACCACATTAAATCTCTACTTCTCTTTCCTTTCTAGTCGCTAAATGTCCGGCCCATTCTGTATTCTATGAAACCTCCTGGCCGCCTTTCTGTAGCCTCTTTCGTCTTCTAGATGGCTTTCAATGATAGATGACCACACGTGCAAACAATCAGAGACATCAGAGACTTTCTGTAGACTTATTCTGGAGTTTAAAAAGAATTCATATCGGCTTGGTTTTGACACGCTAATCGATTATAGGCCCTAGATGATATCATTGAATAGACCGACTGAGTTGTCCCTCACCCCACTACCGTTGAACAGTGCCTAATTCTCGGACGAGCTGCTCCAGGTCTGCATCGCCGAGAATAAGACCGTTAAACGATATCAGCGCACGGTGACTGCTGGAGTTCTAGACTGTTAAACATGACACAATCGTTCAGGAGCCCACGGAATACGGGACGGCAACGTACCAATAATGTTGGTCTTGTTTCCATGCCATGCACAAGCCGATTGACCATTCGGTGGCAAGATGAATAGAGGGTGAAAATGACAGGACAGCAGGGCGTTGACCAGTTGTTTGTTACGCTATCGACGGTTCAACCCCCGGTCTAGGCGGAGAATTTTATAGTGCAAGGCCGACCTTAAACGGATGTGGTCCATGGTTACTAGTTAAGTGTTGACCAATGTTCAAAGATCGATATATGAGCTGCTTTACGGTGGAATCCCGATCGCTTCGGGCCATACTAGAGCCCAAATGTTATTATGAGCGTTGACAATATTGTTGTCTTGCCGATTAACTCTCCTAATATCTCGAATCCCCCCCCACCCCGGGTTCACCACTATATTCTTTTTTCCCTATCAGTAGTATAATATATATATAAGTAGATAATGTAAAGTGGTTATAGTGTCTAAGTAGTACTATATAAATTATCAAAGTTAAGTTCGCTATATATATAGATTAATAAGCTATTTATCACTTAGTATATCTAGATAAATATTTGATAGGGCTTACTACTACTAAATCCCTATTCTAAGCTTGTTTTCTTAATAATAGAAATACTATCTAGATATAAAGAAGCCTGGATCTATTTAGTATTCATGCTATCTACTATAAATAGATATATAAGTTTTACTATATTCCTAAATTTCTAATAATCAACCTTGATAAAGTACCGAAATCCTTTAGTAATCTTTATTACTAGAGTTCTAATTTTTACTAGATATCTAACTAAATCCTAGAAGCTTTATTTAAGATATTTATATATCCAGTCTACCTTGTCTAAATATTCTCTATTATACTAGATATAGTCTTTTATTAGAGTAGCCTTTTAGAAAGTGATCTTAATAAAAGTCTCCCTAAAAGGTGACCTTATTATCTTTCTATAATGCTTCCTCTATAGTATAGTTTAAGCTATACTTAAGAGATATAGCGAAAGGCCACTATTAAGAATATTATAAATCTAGTATATTAGTCAATATATTTGTAAATTTAGAACTTAACTATTTATTACTATTCTAGTAGGTTAAGGCTTTCTAACCTATCTAGCGGAATCTTAAGAATTACTAACTATATTTTATAGTAAATTCGGCGGAGTTTTAATAGGAATTATTTTCTATAATATACTATAAAATTTGATTATCTAGGCTTTAAGAGCCCCCTAATATAGAGATATATACCCTTAGCTCACTACTTGAATTAAATAGACTAGAAGGGGATAAATCCAAATACCTTTAGATATAAATTTCGAATTAAGCTAATAGCTTAACTCAACATCCTTATATTTTAAGCCTTGAAAAATACATTGCCCTCAAATAGGCGACGCGCGGTTCGGATAACTGCAACTTGCGTAACTTCAATCCTTCCATCTCCAGCCAGACCTAAGACTGTCTCAGCCTGTATCACACCAGCCGGGTGCCTAATTCCCACCGGTACGGCACTTGCAATCTTTTGACCCTCAATCTCCATTCCATGCTTGGGAAGCTTACCTGCCACTCCGCCAACTAAGCGCCAAGCGACTGTGCCATGGATTGCCATAGCAGCACCTATGCATACCGCGCCCGTGAGTTGTAGACTGGGATGTGGTCTTCCCATGGTAAAAGCAAGAACATCCAGATCCGACCTTTCGTCTGCAGGCGGAGACAAGAACGCGATTTTTGGAGTGCCTCGAACGGCACTTGCTATCTCAACATCTGCAGCCAATCCGAAGCGCACTGCACCCTCTCTTCTAATATCTTCTGCAACGGAAACGAAATCTTCGTCTGTTGGATCTGGCCAGGCGCAGTGACCTTTCCCCTCAAAAGAGGTAGAATCCACCAGAACAAACGGATTGGCTGCATCGACAAGGCTCACTCGTACTTGTAACTTTCCCACTCTCTGTGATTGGACTGTAAGAGTCTCCTGTGTTGCACCGCTCGGAAACATCTTCCCAGTCATACTGCCTCCGGGATTGAGAAATGCAACTTTGATAGGGCTCGACGTACCCTCCACACCAGGGATGTGACAAGTTCCATCCTCCCGGCATGTTCCATCCGGAGAGAGCTCGATTGTTTCCACAATGCTTTGTCCAGTATTGGTGTTGAAAATGCGGACGTCTATCTATATGCCGAGTTAACCGATACAAGATCTTAAAACGATTTGAGCTTGCCCACCTCAGTTTGACCAACCGTCGCCCTCACAATTCCCTCATCCACCGCGAAAGGGCCCACGCCAGATGCAATATTACCGCAGTTGCCAGTCATATCTACTTTGGCTTGGTCAGGAGCAACTTGAACGAAGGTATAGTCGACATCGATGTCAGGTCGGTTTGATTTCGCAACCACTGCTACTTTTGAAGTAGTCGAGGTAGCACCACCTACCCCATCAAGCTGGCGGCCATTGCCATTAGAAGATCCCATTGCTGATAGGAGGATGGGTCCCCATAGCTCCATTGACTCGGGTAAATGTTTGCGGTGGATGAAAAGGCCCTTTGACGTCCCTGATCGCATCCATACTGCAGGCAACGACTGTCTTGTTGGATAAGAAACACATTTATTCAGAGGGAATACCTTTGCCACGTAGGTGTCTGTGACGGAAAACGTTCCTGCGATGGTCATGATGTTTTTCAAATGTAGGGTGCGTCGCATTGGCTATTGTGGATTGTTTGAGCACCACCTTAGAAAGTCCGCGACTTAGGTGACATATATACCATGCTAACACTCGTTGAAACAGCGTCGAGGTTTCTTACGTTGTCGTGTATTCGTATCTATCCAATGTTTTCTAGACGTCAAACGGGTCGAAATACCCGTTCCGCGGGAAATTATCTCCCGTGGATGGGAAATATCCACGGCAAGAAAATACACGACTCGCTAGACCCGGTACCATGGCACGCTATTTGACTTCGCTAAGAAATCCCGGGAGCGACAAGACAGACTGCGGGGCGGTCTTTAGACATAAAAGCATCATAAAAGATGCGATGGGCCAAGAACTATGCGACTGTTCAAGAGCTCTCACATTGAACTTTCCACAGATCGTCGCCCAACATGACACCTACAGCCGAAGCGGCAACGATAGATGCTCCCCAGCATAATATTCGTGTCTATACTCTTGCAATAGTTACCTCGATGGGTGCCTTTCTTTTTGGGTATGACCTAGCATTTATCGGAACATCAATTGAACTGGGTCCATTCAAAAGGTAGGGCTTAAATGAAATCAACTTGAGCCATATTCTAACCGCTTCGAGGGACTTTGGACTGGAAGATGCATCTGAGGCAGTCCAAAATTCATTTTCAGCCAACATCGTGTCGCTTCTGCAAGCCGGGTGCTTCTTCGGTTCTTTGGCGGCAGCGCCTGTTGGCGATAAACTGGGCCGTCGCCTAG
Organism: Penicillium sp. G339; assembly: GCA_027569595.1. Classification (NCBI taxonomy): domain Eukaryota; kingdom Fungi; phylum Ascomycota; class Eurotiomycetes; order Eurotiales; family Aspergillaceae; genus Penicillium; species Penicillium sp. G339. The sequence goes on along the minus strand of JAPDFJ010000051.1, from coordinate 78,029 downwards.
GCCTAGCTCTTGGCGCCATTGTGTTTATTGTTGGATCTATTATGCAAACTGCATCTGCCGGTAATAAGCCTGTCATATTTGTGGGGAGGTTCATTGGCGGAGTGGTAAGCATCTTATCAAGCAAACTCTCTTCGTCACCTTGATTATATTAACATGTTCCAGGGTGTTGGATTTGCCAGCATGTTGGTGCCTTTGTATACGGCTGAGTGTGCACCGCCGAAGATCCGAGGACGACTTGTTGGAATCTACGAGATCGGCGTTCAAATCGGTACCTGTCTTGGATTTTGGATCAACTACGGCGTGGATCGTAATATGGCACCAAATTCTTCACAATGGATGACGCCATTCGCGTTGCAGCTCATCCCCGGCGGTCTACTCATCCTTGGATTAGTGTTCATGCCAGAGTCACCGCGATGGATGGCCAAGGCCCATGGGAGAACCCGAGCTGTCGAGACTCTCTCACACCTACGTTGCCTTCCTGCTGACCATCCAGCTGTTATGGAAGAGGTTACTGATATCCTACACCAACTAGAGATTGAGCTTTCAGATAGCCTCGGGAATACCCGTGCTGCTTGGAAAGAGCTGATGCAGCCCGGACTTCGGAATAGGGTGTTCCTTGGCGTGATGATTATGATCTTCTTCCAAATGTGTGGTTCGAACTCCATCAATTACTATTCACCTCGAATCTTTCGATCGATCGGGCTGCAGGGGACCGAAGCAACTCTGGTATCCACCGGTATATACGGCATTGTTCGGTTGGTAGCCGTCTTCTTTGCTATGTACTTCGCTGTCGATCACTTCGGGAGAAAGTCGATGCTGATTGGCGGAAGTATTATGATCGTAAGTCTTCAAATACTACTTGTACCTTTCTTAGATCCAACTGACCTCACAAGGCTATCTCAATGTGGCTCATTGGAGTGTTTGTCAAAGTCCAAACGTCAAGTGCCAACTCGGGTGGATCCCTCAGCGCAAACTCTTACGCAGCGGCGGTGTTTATCTTCGTTTTTGCGGTGTCATTCTGCTTCAGTTGGGCTGGTGTCCCATGGGTGATCTGTTCCGAAATTTATCCCCTGCGTGTGCGAGGTTTATGTGTTAGCATATGTGTTGCCACGCACTGGTTGTTCAATTTTGTCATTGCAAGAAGCACACCATATATGATCTCAAACATTGGATTTGGGACATATTTCGTTTTTGCTGCTTGCACTACGTTGGCCGTGCCGTTTGTCTGGTTCATGGTTCCTGAGACCAAAGGGATGAAGCTGGAGGAAGTGGACGCTCTTTTTGAAGGGCGAGGGCTAATTCCGCAGAGGAGGCAAATTATCGGAACGGTGGATGAGGGGACTGATGAGAAGGTTGCCATTGAGCAGGTTGAGAGTGTTTAAGTTGATACAACTCCATAATATTGAATTTTACAAGAGAAACTTGTAGCTCTTTCAGCTGTTTCAGCATCAGTGTCAATGTCTTTCTGTGGTTCAATTTGTACTATTTTTTGTGGCATATTATTTAAGGTGTCAAAAGTCATACATAGTACAAATGGAAGTCCTGACGGTCGCCAATATCTAGTTATACCGTATGCTGTCTTGCACGGATCCATTAAAACCGAACAACATATCATCATCGAGCTGCGCATCAAAGTATGCATCATTGTACCCTGGGATGACGTCGGGCGCGAAAATGCCGTTTGGGCCCAGAGGAACTGTAGTAGGGCCAGAGGAACTACCGTAGATTGGCTCAAAAGGTATGTGCCCTTCATTTTGCCTGGGGTTCTGTCGAATGAAGCTCTGGATAATCATGTCCATATCCAACTCAGATGCCTCTGTATCCGGCGGTGTCATCTGACTAGGTAGCGCAGCTGAACTGAGACTACTTTCGTCAAATTGAGCCTGGCTTTCCAATTCATCCAATTGTTCATTGGATGAATGATCCAGTCGCGCATCACCGCGTTCGCGGTGGTGACTGCTCAAATCAACTCCCATGCGGTCCGATAGATGCACAATCACCATTTTTGCCCGTCGGACAGCCCAGTTGGTCTCTTGGTTCTTTTGAAAAATATTAAGGCATGTCCAAAGATTCGCGTGAGCTCTACTGCCGCCTTCTCGCTGGGCGGCAACTCGCACATAAATAGTAGCGGCAACATATGTCGCATATGAGATGAGATAGGGGGCATGTCTGATGGAGAACGCATGATCGTAAGCTTGGAGGATGTGGATTATGCGAGCAGCGGCTGCTGTGCAAGTAGTGAATGAGCTAATAGCGGCTGAGGGATCGGTTGTGTGGAGGTGTCCCTCTGCCACGAATGGTCGGTGGAGAAGGATAAGCAGGACGTTGTACAATGCCAAGAGAGAGAGAACGTGAGGCGGTGGCGTAATCCGTGTCGCTGGATGGCCGAGCCGTAAATATTCTGGCAGCGAGTTCTCCCAATCCTTAAGTTGTGTATCCACAGCATTCAATGTAGTGAGCAACTCCTGGGGCGACCGATTGGAACTTCGTTCCGAGTAAACCTTGTTCAAAATGCTGTTCAATATCAATGATAGCTTGGAAAGCTCTGTGAAGGTGGAAACGCTATATGCAGGCGAGCCTGGGTATGACTGAACATCTGTATACGCGAAGGGCTGCCAGTGCTCCAATTCTTCATAGTGGTCCAAGAATATCAACGAGACCTTCGTGTCGAAGTCCTGTAGGCTTGCGGGGCGACCTTGGTACAGAGATTGAATCTTGTCCACGACAAAGGCACCCCAGAACACCCGACGACGAATTTCTATATCTTCGTCGGAGAGGCGCCGCATATTGCTCAACATGGTAGCATCTACGTGCATGCCGAGATCAATGATCATTCTGAACGCCGTGCCAGCATAGAGCCACGCAGCACTGCGCTCATCGCCTAATGCAAATAATGAACTGGTCATCACCAACAAGGCCTGGATCGTAGTGATCTCGCTTCGATCCAAAGCACTTCCTAGCAGCTCTTTAACTCGCTGGCGGAATGTCCATCCCGCAGTTCGGACATCATCGGGATCTCGGCGAACTTCGGGGCGGTTGCTGAATTTTGATGCGCCGAAGTAAATCGCGTTCAATAGAAGCTTAGAAAAGTAGGGCCCACCAGTGGCCATGTCCCGCATGAAAGCTGGGCGGTAGGTAATCAAAAAGGAGTGGTGCTGACGATTCCAATGCAGGGATAGGAGGTGCATTCCCAACTCGGGATCGACCCCATCAAAGTCGAGCTTCCCCTGTCGCATATTCAATGCTTCCATCTGCTCTACTCAATCATCAGACCTTGGGAATCTATTGGGAAACGCGTATCTCACGTTGATAGGCAGCTTCCCCCATCAACTGCTTTCGAATGTGCTCTACCGGCACCTGCGGATCTGCCGACCGAGGATGGCCGTGACGATCGGTCGGGGCATCATCAAACAACGTGCTCGTAAGTCCATGGTAACTCGAGTCGCCATTCGGTGAGATGAAGATCCGCGATACAACTGACTGAGACCGCTCGGCACTTGATACCGGGTTATCAACCTCCGAAGACCGTTGTGTCTGCTGCCGCGGCTGGGACGGACTGTCTTCCGCAGGGCCATCTCCGTCTTCTGAGTGAGTATCAATACGGCCGAGGTGTCGTCGGAGCTGCTGATTTTCTGCTTCTAGTCGCGATAGCCGGGCTTTCGTTGGCCTTCAAACAGTTAATAGAGGTATGTATTAGTAAATGACGGAGGCTGTACCTCGGCCTCTGAGGCCCCGATATGTAGGCGCATTCCTGTGCATATGTCTTGCAGTTGGAACATGCTGGTCTCGCGTTATCACAACGAAACTGTGTCCACTGTTAGCCCACGCGATCCAAATCCCTGGCAATCGACTTACCTTCCTACGTCGGCAAAATGCGCAGGCCTTGGCGGCCCTTCGCGGCTTGGACGGTATGATTCTTTCCATAATTTCCCCAGATTACAGCACATGAGATTTTTCTTCCACGGGACAAGAAGGTGATATACGCGGGAGGAGCTTTTTTTCCTCCGCGGCAAGTCTTCTTCCGTTCGCCACGCGTTCCCCACAAATCAGAGAGTTTATAAGTCGGGGTTGTCGCCGAGAACCAAAAACCCCTATTCGTCAACACGACGGATTGTTGCCACTCTCACCATGGCCGCCCTGACCCACCCGGAACAAGCCCAGGCGCAGACGCCACAACGGGTAATTCATTATAATGCCCCTGCGATACTCCAGTTAACCTAGTACAGGTTCACACGCCGCAGTGGATTTCCCTCCTGGCTGGAGGAATTGCGGGTGGAGTGGAAGCAGCCATCACAGTGATACCCCCGCCTCATGCTTGCCGGCTCGGCAACTAATTCCTCCCAGTATCCATTCGAATATTCAAAGACTCGCGTCCAATTACTGGGCTGCGGCGCGGTTCGGACGTCTAATCCGTTCCGCCTCATCTTCCAAGTTGCGAAGCAGGAAGGCGTCGGGGCTTTATACACAGGGTGCTCGACTCTTGTTATCGTTGGTCGCCTCATGTTGACCATGTTGACACATGTCGGACCCCATATTGACCAGATACATAGGGAACCACGGCAAAAGCTGCTGTCAGATTCGTGTCATATGAAACAATCCGCAATTCCGTCGTCGATGATCGTGGAGTGCTCTCTCCTGGTCGAGGTATCCTAGCTGGAATGATTGCAGGGGCGGTAGAAAGTGTATTAGCGGTTACACCCACTGAGAGAATCAAAACTGCATTGTCCGTGTTCCCTGTTACAGATAGCTGAGAGACATCTAGGCTGACTGATTCACACACAGAATTGACGACGCGAAAGGGGTCCGCCAATTTAAATCCAGTTTCCATGCGACTCAAATATTGATTCAAAGACACGGTTTTACCGAGCTTTATCGAGGTCTTTTGTCCACTGCAATGAAACAATCAGCCACCTCTGCAGTCCGTATGGGGACATATAATATGCTCAAAGAGACCACCAAAGCAAATGGCATCAAGACGAACGTGTTCACGACGTTTGGAATCGGTGCTATGGCAGGTATGGTTACTGTGTATGCCACGCAGCCGTTTGACACCATCAAGACACGAGCACAGGGTGTTCAGGGGGCTGGTATTGTCGAGGCCTCCCGGAGCGTGATTCGCGATTATGGGGTCCGGGGATTCTGGAAAGGCAGCTCCATGCGACTGGGCCGGCTTCTTTTGAGCGGTGGCATCGTTTTCTCTGTCTATGAAGAGATATCGGCCATCCTATCTCTTGGGACACGTAGATGATTTCAGCAGAAGATAGAAATTAGAATATCATGTTCATTTGGTCCTTTATTAGGTCTGGGAACCACCTATCGGGGGATGGCGGATGTACTGAGGAACCGATGTACACTCATAGAGAATCAAAATTGATGAGATACACACTACTCGGGTGCCATAGCCAGATCTTGATCTGTATTCTTTGCCACAACCCGATTATTCAACACAACCTTCCATTCAATCCGGTAGTGAATAAAGTCTGGAGATTGATCGTCCCAAAATCCTACATCCACCTGATCAACTATTGGCAAGAATTCCAGATGGTCGGACAGCGTATGATCAAATGGAGTTGAATGTTCCTCGATTATTTCCTCGGAGTCGGGCGAAGGGCATGTTGTAGATGGCTTGCATTCACAGCGCCAATAACCAGAGTGGGGGCATACGAGGGAGTCTGGTCCCAGAATCCGGGCAGTTCAGGTCGATATACGTATCGTTCTTGTCGAAAGGGGTGTAAGTCATTCCCCCAAGGCAGGTAGGTATGGAACTCATGGGAGTCCTATGGGCGGGATGGGACCTACCCGTATGGGAATACCCATGGGACTGTCAATGTCTACGTGCAAGCTCAATATACTGGACTCGACCGCGCACTTGGATGTGGCAAATTGAGTACTACTACTAGTACTAGCATCAGATAAACTTGTTGGGGGATTATCAGAACGAGCCACTGACTGGTAGTGCACATACCATCGGGAGACAAAGTTTTGAAGGGTTCATAGCAAAACATTCGTTGGGTTTGAATACGCGACCTCACATTTCTTGACAATTTCTGAATGACTGCTTCAACAGTAACCCAAGATCCCAGCTTGAAAAAGGACCAATTTATCTATCCCATATTGGATCAAGTAGAGAAACAGAAGCGACAAAAAAAAAAAAAGGAAAAACCAAAACATTCCTCGATAGTCAATGACCCGGCATCTGAGCTTAGTTTGATCGATAGGAACATCGCAAACTTCATCTATGATTACCACATCTTGCGGTAGCTCTTTGGCCATTTCTTGATCCCTTAACCGACGTAGTGGCCAAAATTATTTAAGAAATGGATCTCCGGGGAGATTTTCCCAAATTCAAAAGGAGACCAGAGTTGACCATTACCAACAGTCGTTGTGTCTTCGTAATCGACCACGGGCAAGTTGACGAAGTATCTGTAGGACTTTCCATCTCAATCAGGGTTTCGCAATAGCTCCGCGAGTTTCTTAGGGTCCGGACCGCTGTCGCCGGAGTTGCTCTGAAACCACTCTGCATCCTTGGCAAACTGAAGTTTGTCTACCTGATACTTGCTCATTTTGTCGAGGCCCTTTGTATTTGACCACTTATGTTTGGGAATTGAATTTTTCAGACTCTGGGCGATGATGAAGACGTAGCAGGTACCATCATCCTCGCAGATGCGAGCATCTTTGTCGAGATATGACAGTGCTAGTTCTGAGGCAGGTTTGCTTCTGATGTTTTTAGCCTTAACAATGAATGTTTGATCAATTCTCCAGGCCTCATTTATGGCGGCAGAGGCGAGGCGTATATCGAATTGATTCTCAGTCAACTTGTACTTCTGAGCATCCTGTTTATCCGCAAATCTGCCATTTTCAAAGAGCGAGGATGCGCTCCAAGAATAGCTTGACCAAACATTACCAGGATATTCGCCAGAGGTACCAATCTTTTCATTGCTTGCTTTATATGCAACATTGCGGATGCCTTGAGCTGATACATTGGTAATCTTGGTGATGCTTTCTTCGAGTGTCGCAGCGGCTTCGAAATTCTTATTAAAACTGCCAAGAAGAGAGTATTAATATCTTCACTTTACTCTAAGTTATTAGAGCCGAGAGGTTTGAAGTTTTTCATGTCTCACATTTCAGCTGCTGAGACTTGAGCAGCAGGCAAAGTATTGGCTGTTATCAAGACAGCACCAGCTCCAGCACCCGCGGCAGCCGTAAGAGGCGCACAGGCAGCCATAAGAGGTGCTAGTAAAGCAAGAACACTCCCAGATATATTTAGCTTATTACTAGCGCTGTCCTCGGAGGCCTTAGAGTTGGTGAAAGTGGTCATGAGCTCGTTCGAGCGGGTCGCCAACGTGGTTCCCGAGTCTTTGATCTCCCTGTAGAGACCTTCAGCCCAGTCGTGGAGGTTTTGGATACTCCAAAGAATGAAATGTAGGTCTGGGGCTTAGGTCCATGCATATTTTTGGGATAGGAGTTCATGCTAGAGGTTATCGTTAGTAATTCTGTTGGTGCATGCATTTATTTCAAAAATAGTCTCACAAGAAATGCACCATAGAGTCCAATTTGTGTTTTCTCCAGCTGTCACGGTTCATTCTGCCATCGCAAACCTCTGCATTGGTTGCAGCAGGCTTTTCAGTAGATGTATTTGTGGATGTCGCTTTCTGTGTAGTTTTAGTGGCCGATCCGGCGTTATCAGAGGCAAAACCGGAACCCAAGATACAAACAGTCGTGGACTTTGTAACGTGAGCGGTGGCTACTGGGTCACCGCTACTGCTGGTGGCGACTATTGAACCGCGGCCAATGCTGGTGTCGTCGCGCGGAGCGTGATGACCTGGACGGGCGATGACTCCCGCAACTACCTTCATTGTCAGCATCCAACGAGACAACGAGACAATGACGAGCAAAAAACTGTCCTCGGTATTATGATTAGACAGAACTCACAAAGCGCGGCAGATAGCAATGAGTACTTCATGATCAGCCTCCTGAATCTCCAAAATTCCATTCAACCAAAACACTGATTGAAGACGATAATTTTTGTTACTGCTTGAAGTCTCTCTGGCCAGAGTGAGGTCGCCCTTTATAGCTTTCAAACCATGCCTACATTCTACTAGTAGTAGTATTAGTACACACAATGCAACCCTGTTGAACGATTAGTATTCCAAATTTAGATCAACCATTCGGAATACTTCTTCAAGTTCTTGGCTTCCATTCAGGTTCTGAAGGGCTACCTAGTGGCATCATTGGACTACGGCTGCCTGTTTGTTTCATATTGTAATGAAGATTGATTGCTAGTACTTACAAGCTTAAGATATCTTTTTTCCGAAATTCTACTATCTAAATTTACTTTGAGATCATGAATCGACTTTCCAAGCTTTGTAACATTACGTAGACAAGACACAGGAAGCCTCGATACGCCTTGTATGACGGCCTTGTGGTCATTTCTACGATCCTTTCCCCAACAGGAAGTTATCAGGAGAGATTAAATTCGCCCGACCTCCCCGCGGAGCTCCATTCTAGCACACCTGTGTCAAAGGATTCATGCCATGCTATGAGTGGAGCGAGGAACTCATGGCCAGACTCATATCGTTTGTTCCTGCAGGAATCCTTTTTGCCAGATGATATCATGTAATAAAATTACCAGCAGATCAGCTTGTTATCTGTGCAAATTGAAGCGGTGATAGATTATTAAAGACCGGTACCAGTACTAGTACTGGCACTAGACTAAGTATTTAGCCTAATTCCTTTTTTAACGCTTCTAAGCTTACTAAAGTAAATTACCTCTTAGATAGGTCTAGAAGCGGCAAGATAATATACGATCTCACTAGATATATCTCTCTAGAATAATACTTAATATCCCACAAAAGCCACTACTTAATCTTTGAATCTATTTAGGACCTATCTAAAGTATCTATCACTACCCTCTTACTATTTAACACTAGCTATCAGTCTCTCTAGCTGATAAATAAGGCCTAGTTTAATAGTATTAATATTTATAGGAAGCTCTATTAGATTAGTGCTTTAAAGAGCCTTCTATATATTAGAGCAGGATAGTGGGATAAAATTCACTCTTAAGGATAGAGTTAGGGTTTTATGTCCTTTCCGCCTCTCAAGATCAAGGTATATAGTGATTAGCTTAGCATAATATTTGACGTGATCGTGGCTAGGGAAGCACTATATCTAAAATTTATTTCCGACGATAACTACGGTTAGACGTTACTAATTAAACTCCTTATCTTTCTTCTCGTATTAGAAAATCTCCGAGAGGCTAGCTCCGTTATAAATACTGACAATAATAATACGGTCATACTGATGCTCCTTGATTGCTTGATGTATCTTAATCTCGAGATATCTATGCAAAGACGTACCCATAGTATGATTTTCCACGGTTGCCGTATAGCTCTTGTCTGATATAGAAAGCGGATTGACCCCCACAACTAGACTAATAATATGTCGTATTTATGGTGCTTCTGATTCCCAGGAGCTCTAGAGATCCTGGTAATGACTCCAAACACCTTTATCTAGATACTATACCAAATTATGAGGTGATTTCATTTTCTAATATCCATTAGCTAACAATCCCAGAGTAGGAATTGGATTGACTGGTTGCGTTACATAGAAGAGAATCTTTGGTTATTATAAATAATCAGATGCCAAATAGCATTTGCCGTATTTAGTGGCTCCGTCGATCTCCAAGATCGTATTTAATTTCCTAGGAGTGGTTTTAATATTCTTGGATCCTTGCGGTACAGTATACAGTGTTTTGAACGGAGATACGGTTATCTACTATTTTCATAAACAGCCCCACAACTGGATCTTTGCAAATAAAAATCATTTAAATTTGGACTCTTCATCACTTTGTGCTGACCTGGCTATGAGCCTTTGGCCCTTTTTGGACAAGCTCCTCCATGCCGCCATGAAGGACAATATTGCTGGCAGGACCCATACGGGAAAAAGCATTACAGATTACGCACAAACCACTTTAAGATGCTCACCAGATATGTGCAGCAGGGAGGGGTCATCGAAACACATGACGACATTCCCGATAGCCTTCGTGAACAGCTTTATGCCGAGGAGAATCAGCGGCTTGAACGACGGAAGAAAAGCTTGGACAGCTCTACATGTGGATCTACATGTCATCCGGTCCACTTTCATCTCCCATCTCAAATGCCCATCCTTACCACTACCGCTGCTGCTGAAAGTACGAACCCAGCTCCTAAGCAAACTGATACAATTGATATTCCTGGAAGCATATTATTCACAAGGTTCTACTAGTAAGGCCCCCCTGCTAGACATTGCTAGCTCTGAATGGGAAGGATAAGAAATTGGAGTTATGAAGCTTAAGTTACATTGCTATTAGACAGACTCTGCAAACCGGTAAACAAGGCAGAAAGCGATCCAGGGCTTTGTTTAATCACAAGTTCTCCCCGTCGTCGTCCTCGAGAGTTCTCGAGGCTGCCTCGGCTAGCTCAGGTGAAAATCCACCAGGCCAGACAGGGCGAGGAGGGGATGCATCCCGGGAGGGAACATAGCCAAAATTTGCATCCTAAGGAAAAGGTCAATATCATGATATGTTATGGCGAACGAGTAATCAGTGAGGAGTGGACGATTCAAAACACATACCACATCGGTCTCACCCGTCAGTTGCTCCAAAATCCACCCAATAGGCTTCATCATATCCTCGTTAAAGAGCATCCTATTAGGCTTTACATTAATATCTCGAGATATGTTGTAAAAGAACGGCGTGTTGCCCAGTTCATCAGACCAAGAGATTTCTGCCGGTTCTATTGCCCGCTTATCACTCTTTTCGTATGCCTTGTAGGAACAGATAACTACTGGAAGCAATGTTTGTTTCTGGGAAGAGATAATCTCTTCTATCGAACCAGATATTAGTTGACTGAAAGATTCCGATGTAAAGAGATTTGAGAGAACATACTATACCAAGATACTGTATTTTCGATGCTCGCCCGGTCTGCCAGATCAACCATGATAATGGCGGCATCGCAATCTTCCATCCATTTGGCCCTATCCTGAGCTGTACTATTCGACCCAGAGATATCCCAGATCATGGTTTGGGCAAGCCCGATATTCTATGACCGACATATTAGCATAGCAGAATTTATTGATTGCTGGGGATCATCGAATAAGAGGCAAATAAAACTCACAGTCGGACAATCGAGTCTCTCGGAATTGTAGCCATTCGTGGGGGTATATTCAGGCTCATAAAAGCCCTCTAACTGTTGTGATAGCCAGCTTGACTGCAAAATCCATCGTCAGCCATCTTTCTACAACTCAGAACATGTGATCTTACCTTGCCAACCCGTGCATCGCCGACAAGTACTATTTTGAGCTGTTTCCTGAGGAGAATCATAATGGAAAGTGTAAGAGTTAGTTTTAGAGGGTCTGAGAACAAAGACAACGCGGGGCGAAACCTAGGATATATGAGATTCAAAGAAGAGAACGAGGGAAAGTGAACGAAACTCGAACAGAGGAGCGACTGTGGATGCCTCGAATTATTCCCGTCACAGTGGGGCAAGCAAGTGGGGGCGAGACCAGGTTCATGAATGGGGGCGGCGAGTAAGCAAACTATTCCTCTTTTTCAGGGGTTTTTTTTGATGGATACCCCTTCCCGAGAAAGTTCGAGTCTATTCCTCTTATTAATTCAATGCACAGCTAGTACAAGACCATCGGAAGAAGGCGTCATTACTTGGTTCCAATTTCTGTCTCACCCCTATACATCCATTGGATACTAAACGCTCGTCCAGCCTCATGTTTTTAAGGAAGTAATTTACAAAAATTAAGTCAGATTAAAAGAGCATTTAGTTTCCTCTGACGACAGATATTCCTGAGAAGAAAATAGAAAATCAAACTCTAGAAATTATTGAAGAACCAAAATCCAACTCTAGAGACTTGTACCCAAGTTTTTGTATTCAAGTTTAGTTTTTCTTCTCCTTCAGGCCGTAGGGACCATTGACTTCAGTCGCGGGTGGTTGTTGATCCTTGGGAAGCTTCTTCAGTAGATTCTCATCGCTGTAGTATGTGTTCATATACATTGCTAAGTGAATCAATGTTAGTCATTGCCCTGTGTTGTCTATTCGAATAGAAAGACAAAAGCCCACCTTGTGTGATCAATGCGAATGTAAGAAAGCTGCCGAAAGGTTGGAAGATATCTTCCTTCGATAGATGGTTGGGACCTTGGTACAGCCAGTGATAGTTGTCGGTTTGTCAAGCATTTTGAGGAATCCACATGTGAATTGGCCTTCGTAAAGGTGAATGAAGTCATAATCATCCCTATCCACTACAAGCTGTCGTGAATGTCATATGTGAGTGGCGAAATCAAGGTGATAATTCATCTGTCGGACATATCAAATAATCCTTGGTAGGTGGATCCTTCCAAAGGTGAAATCCAAATAGTCTAAATAGCCAATTAAGGGTGAAATGTCTCTTCAATTGGTTAGACTGGTTGCGGCCATGGAAGACGGTATAGTGCAGTCGATGAACCGGCCGGCTGGCGAAGAAAAACTTGGGTCCTTTGCTATATCCAAGAGATGTTAGCTGTTAAAAACGTATTCGCAGCTAGCATTGTACCTCTTACCTACACCTGTTGAAGGCGCTTCCATCGTGCAACAAGAAGCGACACAGGATGTTGTGTTTCACAGAAAGCACAGCACTTTTAGCAAGCATCTCCACATCGCTTATTTCCGTCCTGTTTGTAGCAGCAGATGTTTAATTATCGTTTCCCCGCTGAGGCGCCTTGTAGCCGTTGCAGGTGTCCTTTGCCGGAAAGTTGTTGGTCTGCTGGAATGAACATCATAGCGCGTCCAGGTGCCAAAACAACGGTGTTACCGGAAACTCGCGACGATATCGCACAATATCGGAGAGTGGTTTCGCATTTGGAATAGACGACATATTGTGCTTGCTTTCATGGGTTGTTCAACACGATGGGTGGTTACTTGCCATCCGTCGGGGTAGTGACCAGGTTAGCTTGACCGAGGTGGAAGAAAAATCTACAGAGGCGCATTAACAAACCGTTCAGCCGTTGATCACCTTAACCTTGTAGTTAAAACGGCTGATAAAGCATGGTATTTTGTCTTCCAAAACTCTAATTACTCAGATTTGTAATTCAGTTGAGGACTTCGCGGTCACAGCGTCCGAGATTCGACGGCTATTTCTATTCGGAGTTCCCCGAATCTGGAGTGCCCACATACGTTCCAATTGAGTCGCATCTATCCAGATATCAAAGCTTGGCTACCACACTGCCGCCATCGCTCGTACTGCTCTGACCTGTCAGAAAGACCCATCTTGCAGCACTTTTCTCGACACCCATTTCCCAGCCAAAGTCTCTTAACGCAAGTCGGATCGCAATGACACCAACTACCACAGACCACGAACTCATCCGCAATTGTATCTCATGCTACTGCCTTGGTATCGACCTCAGGGACTGGAAAATCTTCTCAAAAGTCTTCACGAACAACGTCAAGGCATCCTTCCCCGAGCCTGTCGGCAGCATTGAAGGCATTGCAGCACTCAAGTTCGCAATACAGGGTATGATAGGCATTTTTAAAACGCAGCATGCTTTGAGCACGCAGCTGATTGAGCTTACGAGCGACAAAACGGCTGAGACTACGACTTATGTCAGGACCGTTCTTTTCGGCGTGGGCAAGGACGAAGGAAAATTCGTGACTACTTGGGGCATGTATCAGGACAAGCTCGTGAAAGTCTCCTTTGACGGCCAGGAAGTTTGGAAGATAGCTGAGCGGAGAGTGATTTCTGAGTTGCCATTGACTGGGGATGTGTCTTTGCTTTCTGCGTAATTGGCTTCTGCGCAAATATTGCCATGGCAGGTACGAACAGTAGGTGGTTCCTCATGTTGTAACGGTTTGCAATGGTAAAGCAATTCCATATAAATTTATGTTACAATATAGTTTGCAACAAACATAGGAAAATAAGATGTCCCTCAAGATAAAATTACAGACCCTCGAATGGAGGCATCCACCGCCGCCTTCCTAATTCCGGGGACGGGACCAAGGCACATGGCATTTTCCGCGAGCAGATATATTAGTTTATCAAGATCGACATTGATTTGAGACGCTTTTGTACCAATTTGGGTGGTCCGAGGCTTAAAACCCGACTGCAGAACGCTCGATGACTGAGTTGAGGGAACATCTGCCATAGTGGTTGGAAGGGGTTGGCCGTTGGCAGAACGTGTCAATGGTTTTTCCCACGGGAGCCCAAAGACAGAATAGTCCGAAGCCTCATGCCCACGGAAATCGGCCGATAACGATACATCTAGCTGTGAGGGAGCACCTGACTGAGCGAGTATAGGTGTATTCTGCTCGATGTCTGAGACAGTGTTTTCGTATAAAGTATCGTCGATAGAAGTCATGTCATCCCAGACAGCGTTGCGGATATAGATTCCTCGCTCTTCCAAGTACTCCTCCACATCCATGGCCTCGAGCCATTCTCCTTGGAGCGGCAGAAAATTTGTGTCTAGCATTGTCCTCGTTTGGCCTTTCGCTATCCGCTGCACCAACGGAGCCGGCGCTCTGGGTAGGGTCTTAGTCCCACCCTCAACAACACGGTACATGTGCGGTTGTCTGGGAGCGGAGTGTAGTGGATACTGAAAATCAGCCATAGAAGGAAGAAATGATTCCAGAACTTGCACAGAATTGATGATTACATCATCTTTTCCTAGTAGTTGAAGAGGAAGAGTCAAGGCCAGTTGTTGTCTGTCATGCACTACGCTGCCAGATAAGATAGTTACTGCACGCTTGAAGCAGGCTCGAATAAACCTTGCTGGAAATGGAAACCAACTGGAGGTTTTGGTCCGTAGAGATATGGCCATAAGCTCGGAATCTCTGATAACTAACTGGTCTGAAGCTGGAAGCCGCTCTGAAGGTGGAAGCCGCGGCCTCCGCTGTTTTTCTTGTCCTCTAAACACGCTAGTAGCAGGTGGTTGGCTTGTTGTTCCATGAACTTGTTGGGGAGAACTTGGGTTCATATTCATCGGATTATTTTGCAAGTGCAAGACCTTTTTCCAGCTAGACGCAATGGCAACCATCCGTCTAGAGGCATCGTTCAAATGAAGGAGAATATCCGGCGCATTTTGTATCTGCGAGGTATTGACAATGCGCTGATGGAGCGTGGAAAAGATTTCAAATGTATCATCAAGAGCACTGTTGAGCCCTTCACCCCGAATCCTTTCTGATTGTTGTGCTTTTTCTTTCCGGTCCCGGTACGACCTTTGCGCAAGGCGCATCTGTACCCTTTTCTTCTGAAGCAAACATGCCCTCATTAGCTTGGTCCAGCGAGGAAAAGCAGGCCCGCTCCCCCGCCACAACTGACCTGCTGAACACCGATCACATTTTGTCTGTCTTGAATTCGCGGACGACCACGGCGCGGCGTTCGCTCTCCCTCCATCTCTGTCAAATGGATAGGAAGAATTGAGGGAGTGGTGGGGGAGAGGCCCTGACCAGACACAGAGTAGCCTAGGCTATAAATTCCGGGCCTGCCCACTGTCCAGGTTGCTGATAAATCAATGAGACAAATTGCGGAGATTGTACGGAGTAGTCCATCAAAAACCTTATTCTTATCGCAACTCTAAACTCGGAATTACTTTCAATTAACAATTTTCACTAATTGAATAATTTACGTAATTACTGACGTTGACATGCTACGAAGTAATAAATAAGGGTAAGGTTTCCCTGTTGCTGAACAATGGCTTGTGAGACCCATCTGAACCTATGATGACACAAGCACAGTCAGACAAAATCGATGGCAAAAGCGGTTTGTAATCAAGATACCTTCATTTTTTCTGGGGGGGGGATCGGTTCTTTGGTCGGATTGAGTCACGAAGACATCCGATACGCTAGAGCTGTCCTGGAAAGAAATATTGCTCGATCGGAAGTTAGAATGGTCTGAATGACAGAGTATGCATGCTTGAATGAAGATGCTTGGTTGACTTGTGAATTTGTCTTGCCTCAACCCCACCAGAAAATTGCGTCAAACAGAGACCTTGGGTCCATAGACCTAGCATCTGAGAGTCTTTGTAGAGTCGGTTGTGCCTGACACAATCAGGTATATAAACTCAGTCTGCCACGACCTCCAGCCCACAGCAACCTTTAACCACCTTCCTGGAAATAGCCGACTACTTATCAGCAACGCCCGCACCATCAACAACCATGAAGGAAGCGTACATCAACAAAGACCTGGATGTCGAAATTCGCGACGTTCCCGTGCCTGCCGTTGGGCCGGGCGAGCTACTCATACGCACAATTGTGTCTGGCACAAACCCCAAGGACTGGAAAATGCCCAAACTAGTGGGCGGGGACGCAGCGAATCATGGCGACGACATCGCCGGCTATGTTGAGACGGTCGGCGAAGGAGTTACTGGTTTTCGTCCGGGTGACCGTGTCTCTGCCTTCCACCAGATGTTTACTCCTCATGGTAGCTACGCAGAGTACTCCGTGGCGCCCGCCAAGGCAGCCTTCCATCTCCCCGTTACAACAGCATTTGAAGGTACGTCCTGCTATATCTAGTACCCGCAAGTTTGTCTCTTACAAATAATCAGAGGGTGCCACAATCCCGCTTGCTGGCATGACCGCGGCCCTTGGCGTCTATCGGAGACTTCAGCTACCATTGCCATGGGCCCCGGTCACTGTTCCAACACCTCTAGTGGTTAATGGAGCTTCGACGGCCGTGGGAGCCTTTGCCATCAAGTTCGCAACCCTATCCAATATCCATCCTATTATCGCTATCGCTGGAAAGGGTATTTCCTATGTGGAGACCTTGCTTGACAGGAGCAAGGGCGACATAATCATTGACTACCGCCAGGGAGCCAATCACGTTACCAAGCAGCTTCAAAAGACTGCCAAATTGCATGTTATCTCTTACGCCTACGACGCTGTTTCTGACAAAGCGAGTCTGGAGATGCTTTGTAAAGTTGTCTCCCCAAATACGGGAAAGATTATGAGTGTCATACCCAAAGCAGACGAGAATATTGGGGGAATCATGGTGCTGGGATCCAATGTTGGCTCTATCCACACCCCGGCAAATGAGGGAACTCGGGTAGGGGATGCAGAGTTTGGTGCCTGCATTTACAACTTGATCAGTCTTGGCCTAGGCCACGGCTGGTTATCGGGACATCCTTACGAAGTTGTTCAAGGAGGGCTAACTGGACTTGAGCGGGCTTTGAAGGATCTCGAGGCGGGCAATGTGTCCGCGAAGAAGTATGTTCTGCGACTCGCGGAGACGCCCGGGGTGTCCAAGGATTAGACCAAATTTATTGGCCGCGGTATAATATACCTGCTATCTGATTCTGTTGTGACCGTTCACATTTTTCTGATGCCTAGTTAGCATCTCATTTGATGGATACTCCCTCCCTTTGGCGGACGTTCACGCGGTTGTTGCCAGGATCAGAATTTGCTTATTGTTTCTCTATGTGGCCTATTTAGGCTGTCTGTCCTCTTGTCTAGATGTTCTAGAGCCTCAAATTCCAAACGTCTCTCGATTCGTCGTCCACATAATGTCTTCCTGCGCGTAGCCACCTTGTCATCATTGATACCTGATGTTTCTTCTCGTACTCTCGTATCTCCTCTTCGAAAGAGCCTGGCCTAGTTGGCGCTATCAATCGAAACACGGGCATTTGTACGAAAATCTCATACATCCGACTCGTATGAAGCCTACGTTGTCTGTTGACAGGTCTAGTCAAAGTGACGGACGGACACGCTTGGGGCTGGGCTAGCTACTAAGAGGGATACTGCCCTTGAGGACTAATAGCCAGTGGTACACACATCCAAGCGTTTTACATCTGTGGGCATCATCCATCGGATGTCTAACAAATCCGATAGAGGACCACACTAGCATAACGAGGCGCACTCTGGCCGATAAATCCGATTCGTGGACTTCAGGTGTTCTGCGTACTGCATATTATCCTAGGATGAAGTAAGCATAGTTTCACCAGTCCGGCTTTAAACCGCTCCGGAATATCGGGATTTCCAGACTGATGATGATATTCCCAGATTTGGAGTCTTTTCGGTCGCGCTTTATATGTACTAAATCATAAAAAAAACTTCCGACAAACGTTAAATTTTCTAATAATCTTTGTTTACAAAGATACAGAATATACTATGCAGTATATTCCTCCGTTTTTTCAGCCAGGCTTTCACCACATGAAGTTTCTATACTCTGTCAACGCAAACTGCTCTTGTTGGAAGAGCTCGCGGACAGCATCCCAGCCCCTTTCAAGCCGCACGATCGGGAGATTTGCACGTCTAGAGAATTCAATCTCTTCAAGTGTCCATTCAGGGCAGCCGATAGCTGTCTCTGTTGCCCCGGCTCTGTTGGCCGTATGAGATGATGCGGTTGGGTATTCGGCCGATAGAATACCGCAGATTTCCAAAGTGCGCCGAGGAGGTACGGTCAGCCGACCTCTTTTGAAAACCATCCGAGTCACAGCAGAAGCAAAGACATTTTTATGTCGTTCATCCTCAGGAGGTGCATGTTTTTCCATCTTCTTGCTATTGATCGAAGCACCTCCCTGCATGACGTAGTGTCTAGGCAAGTGTTTGCTACTAGCGACAAAATGCGAGACCACATGAATCCACTTATCATCCCAGCTCGCAACTCTGGTCCAAACTTCGTACAGTTGGTACGGCTTGATTTCTCGGTGAAAGGTGCACGCAATCCCGCTGACGATCAAGTTGCAATGTATCGAATCTCTGAAATTCAAGAAGATGGGCGCAAATAGCAACCCACTGAGATGCGCTCTGGATACATCGAGATCAGTGATGTAGGTTGAGTTTGATTTATGAAGGTTGAAGTCACATTCTGTCGCTGGAGATCGTGACGCGACCACTGCTGGGAGAAAGACATGGTGTTGTTTAAGCTCACAGCTTGATCTTCTGCGGGAGAGGAAGCCCATTGCAAGGGCACCAAAAAATCGAAACTAAAAAAGTCAGTCTCAATTTCTAGGAGAAAGGAAAGGCAATTCGAAGCTTACATGCCACATGAAAGGTAAATTCTTTAGACTCAATCCTAGCATCAGGCCGAGGCACCACATCCAGAGACTCATGGCGAAAATCAGACGCTATGGCCGATGTATATGGACCAAAAAACGGTATGTAGGTTGCTATCGCGGTAGAAGTTCTGAAAAAATCAGATATGTATTCCATCCTGTGGTCCCAGGCAAGTGGTCAGCCAGCTCGGGCCTGCTCAAAAGCGGCTTTTACTCATGCCGAGGCTGCGATAGAGGGTGTTTCCGCGGCACTGAAGGTACCCACTCAATAGCCGCGGGAACTCCAGCCGAAGTAGATCGCTGGAAAGACAACTTAAAAGAACCAATAATAACCCATAAATCAAGATCTCATGAGCACATCTCTCAAAGTCTTCTCATCCTCATCTATCAAAGAGAACAACTCCATTGAACCATGGCTGATGAAGATCTTGTTCGTCTTGACATCAACGGCATTTTTGCCGTTATCACGCTGAACAACCCAACAAAGTTCAATGCCTTGACACAGAGTCTGTATTACCGCCTTGCAAGCTTGCTTCGTGAGGCCGAAGAAAACCCAGAGGTTTACGTTACTGTCTTGATCGGCGAAGGCCCCTTCTTCTCGGCGTAAGTTCTCTCCTTCCTGGTGCGAAAAGATGGAAGGTGCGAAGAGATGCTGATGCAGATTAAAGAGGGGCTGACCTTAAAGGGAGACCCCCATCTATGGAGGAGGTTTTATCTCGCCCTTACTGGCTTCCCAAGTTGGTGAACAACAACGTTGACGTGGCGAGAGCGTTCTATAGCCATTCGAAAATCCTGGTCACTGCGCTGAACGGGCCTGTTATTGGACTTTCTGCAGCCTTGATATCTCACTCGGACTTTATCTACGCAGTCTCCGATGCTTATTTGATGACTCCTTTCACCTCTCTAGGCCTCGTTGCCGAAGGCGGCTCCAGTGTCGCATTTGTCCAGCGAATGGGTCATGGTAAAGCAAATGAGGCACTCCTACTTGGCAGGAAGATCCCGGTCAGTGAGTTGGCACAGGTCGGTTTTGTGAACAAAGTTTTCGAAGGCAAGGCCAACTTCCGTGAACAGGTTATGGGCTACCTGCAGCAGACATTCGGCGAACATTTAGTGAAGTCAAGCCTTCTGGGGACCAAGGCTCTCACGCGTCGTCGATTGGTTAGGGAGCAGGACGAGCAAGCACCGCTCGAAATGTTCGGTGGCCTCGACCGTTTCTGCCAGGGCATTCCACAGGCCAAGATGAGCGAGGCTCTATCCAAGAGCAAAACATCTCGACTTTGAATTTTTTGAGTACTGTGACCGACACATGATACTCCTAAGCTCCTGGAAATTAGCGCTTCGCTTGCAGGGCTTCCGTTTGTATTGCGCTTTAACATGTAGTTTTGAGCTGTGTTCCTGTCTTTATATTCTTTACCTCTCTGTACAAGATTTCGCAATCTACCTAGTAATTTTGGACTCTCTTGTCTTTCCTATTTACGCTCATAGCACTGTCAGCAAATTTGGAAAATCTGCATCATTGGAATCTGCTGTTATTCACAAGTGATGAAGTTACCAAAAACTCGAAATAGTATTTCATGAAGCGACATTCTATCTTTATTCTAGCTACTTCTATATATATAAAAGGATGATATTGTCTTCTTATTCTTGACAGCCACGGAAGTTATCTTACAACTTAATTTCATCGAATCTATAGTAAAAACTCTATTATACCCATTTATTTCCTCTTCTTTAGCCACTTTGTATTAGGTGCTTTGCTATTCTTAAATGCTTAGACAGTCGCTTAGTGGAGAATCAAGCTCGTACTAGATATGACTATATTGACAAGCTAGATTTTCTAGTAGTATATCCTTAGGCACGGATAGAGACCTTTAAACCAAAGACTATTCAAAATAGCTTTGCTATAGTAGGTCTAGTACCGATCGACGTAGATTATGTACTATTATAACTTAATATATCACTATATACACCTACACCCCCGGGTAGTAGGCTAAGTAGTAGATCAAGTGTTTCTTCACTAAAAACACCAAAAATAGTTCTCTAACTTTAAAAACAAGCTTCCTCACTTAAGTCTTTACTCAATGTTCAAAAAGCCCTCTAACTCTATCCAAAATTACGCTTGACCAGATTATCAAAGGCTACTATCTCTCAACATATAATGCTACGCTTCTAGCGAAAGACAACGCTAACCTACACATTATAAATAAGAAAAAACGATAGAAGCGCACACGATCAAAACTACAGATACCACACAAAGGGGGTTTGACTATTAAAGAAGGTCTATAGTTGGTTCAGCAGCCAATCCAGCCAATTCATCCTATTAAACATATTAAGCAACCCCCGCTAGCGGCCATTCAACGGACTACATACCTAGTTTAGACACAGAGGAAGCTACCAATATACGGGAAATGCGGAGAGGAAGGGCATAGATCAAACAATTGTCCTTAGGGATAGTCATTTTATCAATATATTGGCGTTTTGGTGGTAATAATCTAGTTTCAAAATATAGCGGTAGGTGGTGTGCGTAGACCGGCCAGGTGCGCAAGTCGGCCGGAAATTACGTTATATGAACCTCTCGCCAAATTCCTTGACAGTGTATATGCGGCCGGTTTCGGCTATTAATTCTTAATGGCTACAAGAGCCACCTTACGCCCTAATTCGACCGACCGAATTTACGTAGAGAACGATATTATTTTTCTTTGTATACCCTTGTATTTATTATACCTACTAGTGGCCTAGTGCTAGTAAATATAGAAAGAGTACTTTCAAAGCTTAATATCTCTCTATAAACGCCTACACTACCAAGCAGCCGGCCAAACAGCAGATCTAGCTAACTCACTCTAAAAATACCTAGAACCGTGATTTAGCTATAGAAGCAAGCTTTGATGCGTAAAGATCTACTAAAGCAGAGGTCGAATAGCCCTTGGATCCTATCAAAAACTATACTAGACCAGATCACCAAGGGCCACTCCATATCGCTACATAACACCGCGCTACTAGCGCATGAAAACGGGAATATACGTGTAATGAATAAGAAGGTGGTGAAGAAACGTAATTAGTCAACTAGGCAGATGCCCTACGAAGAGGGTCTGACCGTCGAAGAGGGCCTACAACTAGTTGAACAGCTAAACCAGCCAGTTGAAGGTGACAGGGTAGTACCCTATGTGCAGCGACTTGCCTATTCAGCAATATTAGCCGACAACGAGGGCTCGGCCAAGGTGTAGTGGGTGCAGGGAGATTGGCCACAGTATCAATTTATGTAAAAATCGCTATATGTAGCTGAATTAATAGGTGTGGGTTGAGATATCTTGATTCAAAATTTTCTAATGGAGGTAGGTGTGCCGCTCGGCCGTGAATTACGTTAGAGATAACTGACTTATTAAGCGAATTCTCTTCCAATTAGAGTAATTTCTGGCCGTTTAGGCGTGCATCAACATGTGAGGGTAGGATATTAGTCCGTCAAGACAAGGTCACATAAGACACACCAAATTGACCCTTTGTAGCTACGCGAATCGATTAAATTGACCCTTCTGGACAGCCTGTAGGGCTAATAGAATCCTGCCCTCTTGCTCCATCGCTTTTTGAAAAAAATCAATGCGTTTTGGTGGCATGGTAGATGGTTGAAGTAGGAAGTTGGTAGAACGCGCGATTTCTGGTGGGGTGTTTCACTCGGGCGGGAATTCCGTCCAATTCGACCTGCAGCTCACATGATCAACAATTCAATCTGATCAGCATACCTGAAATCAATACCAGAACATCTTCAACGTCAACAGGATATTAGTGGATGGCTCTGGATAAACGCTATAGATTAAGTAGTTAGTTTCACCCCTCATAAATTGTTAGCTCAGGGGTTGTATTCGAAATCAGACTTGTTTATTTTCAATCAACTGGTACCATCACATATACTGTTCCACCGCCTTTCAATTTAGTTTCAGCTTCGCTTGACTAACCACTGCCAATTGGACAACCTTACTAGCCGTCCGGAGGCTTACCCGTTGCCGAGGCCCAGCATGTGTACCGCTCCCACTCCAAAGTAATCCTTATCCGCGGCAACCTTCCCGCATTGGTGAATACGCCCTACTGACTTCATTTTCAAAGGCCCGACTACTCACTTTCATGATGCCCAACTCTTCAGTGGAGAGCACGCGGAATTCTGGCAGAACGCGACGGTCCAGAAAACGAGCACCCGTGGCTTGCGAGTCATGCCACGCCCGTAAAGTAAGGTGCAGTCTCCCACAAACTGGCCAACCCTGCGCCAACTGCTCCTTAGATGATGTCTCATGTGTGCCGCGGGAGAGCAGGAGATTAAAGTAAGCGACATGGCAACATCAGACCGAAGAACTCGGCAGACACGCTAACGAGCTGCCGTGGCAGACTTGGACTACAATCGTCGTCTTACCATCTTAGCGCGGTACCTTCGATGTCGAATGGCAGTCCCGCGGTACGGTGTACTCCACTAGAAGGTCACAGCTTTTCACCCGGTCCCGAGCGCCTCGTTGCGTCAGAGAATCTATTTGTGCGGAGCGGACAGAGTCCCACAGCTCCGTTGGTTGATGATACTGGAGATGGCACCGAAACACCTTATCATCCGTTCAACGAGCATTTCAGCCATCACAGTGGAGGTGGTACGGGCAGATCACAAGCGGATGGGGATGTGGCAGATAAATGCTATTCCCCAATATATGGTGAGAATCAGATATCTAGCTGGAATTTAGGGAATCCTTGTGCCAGTGATGATCCACCATGATGCTGATTCTATAATTTAGGCGACCCTCGGGGCGTTGGTCTAGTAGTTGACATCTGCGAACCGGACCCAAGGGAGAAGAGCGGTCACTTCCTCGTCCCACGTATTAGCCCAACACATATCGACCAGGGAACGATCGACTACCTGCGCTATAAGGGCGCCTTTGACTTGCCCACTGCTACTGCCTGCGAAATGATCATACGGACGTACTTCCACTATGTGCATCCTTTTTTCCCAGTTGTCGATGCACGTTCATTCATTGATATGTTTGAAAATGCACGCAACGACCTGAGCCTGCATCTCTTGTGGAGCATGTTTCTAGCTGCTGCAAATGTATGGGTCTCATTCACACCTTCACTTCCGTCATTGGCATTCTAACGTGAGATATAGTTCGCAGATGACAGGACCTTGGAAGCAGCCAAATTTTCGTCTCGAAAAGAGATGAAGCGTGCAATGTATATCCGAGCTAAGGTTCTGGCTAGATAAGACACTCTTGGACAAGAGGCAGTAGCTAACAAAATTCATCTAGGCTCTTTATGACGCGGAATATGAAAGAAGAAAGATTACTCTCATTCAGGCAGTACTCTTGATGGGTTTCTGGTATTCGGACACTGAGGACAGGACCGGGTCTTGGCATTGGAACGGCGTTGCCATCAGTCTGTGCCAAACAATAGGGCTGCATCGGCAGCCAGAAAGCAGTCGAAAACACACAAAAGCCATCTCGATGAGCGACATCAAACTCTGGCGGCAGATCTGGTGGAGCTGCTTTTACCGTGAAGCGTGGTTTTCTGCCGGCATGGGCAGGCCTATGCGCATCAATCTTGCCGACTGCAGTAACCCAATGCCAGATCCCAATGACTCTGGTAGCCTGGTCGCAGGGATTCCGGAGAGAATTCAACAAAAGTACCTCCCTGAAGGCACTGGGGACTTAGCCAAACTGTGGACGGAGCTGTTGGCACTTACGGTCTCCTTAGCGAAGATTCTCTCATGGCAAAATCGAGCGGAGCGGACGCCACCCGATAGGAGTGAAATACAGCACATGGAAGATAACATCCGACAGTATTATTTTCGCAAAGACCACGCCATTGCTCACCGACAAAGTCATATTGTCTCCTTACATACGTACCACCTTGAGCTGTATCTAGAGTAAGTGAAATTCTGAAATTCTTCTTCGTTAGTTTTCGATTGCCTGACAGGCTATAGGTCCGTTATGTTGATTTTATACCGGCCATTTATCTTTGATAAATCAGACGTATCTTGGCCTGATGTCCCTGCGGACGAATGGACATCAACTGTGGTGCGGAGGGCCAAAGACGCCGCGACCAACACTAACAAGATCCTCAGCAACATGATCAGTGCTGATATGATCAGCAGCACTCAAGCGATGGTGTACGTGCCCCGTCAGAGAACTGACAAGACATTGAACCGTGAGAATGCTAAATATCGATAGCTGCATTGCCTTGGTTCCCGCATTGCAAATTCATCTCCTTGACACCAAATCTGAAAAACAGTTGGTGCAGCGAATGGGCCGGCACAATCTTGAATGTTGCATGATGGTTATTGAAGAGCTCAAAACCGTATACTTCGGCGCCGAAATACTTTCCAGAATGTTCACCAAGGCAAAAAGCCAGATTTACAATCAGACGCTTGCTCCCGCCACAATTGCCGGGGGGAATGGGCCCGACACCTCGCTTGGTTCTACAATCGGCTCTACTCCAGATGTGACAGACGATGCACGCCATGATGATGCGAAGATATTTGATGTCTTCTCGACGATGTTGAGTCCCTTTGCCCCATTAACACCCGGGGTCTTATTCGACAATGACGGGTAAGTTTAGGCTTGGTTCTGAAAGCCTGTGTATATTGCTTCTCCATGATGTTTTCTTCATGAACGTGGTCTCAGTTTCAAGTTACTAAACGTCGTTAATCTGTGTGACAGGCTATTTGCTTTCGAACCCGACATCGCGCTCGGGCAACTGATGTTTTCTGAATCGGAACCCTCTACAGATACACGCTAGTCCTCGGACAACGCGAATATATCGGGATATTTTGGGAAAGGCACTAGTGGTTTCATATCAATTTCGAGAATCACCCTGTCCTATAATTAATTAAGAGGGATGAAGAAACCCGGATAGACGTGGACTTAGAAACAGAAAGCGCCTCTTCAGTCTTTAGCTACAAAAGCGGGTATGTTTGCCGGGTTTGCAACTAGATACTCGGTGCCCACTTCATAAGCGTACAATTATTAGCCTTGGACGTGCGATGATTGATAGAGAGGGATGAGAGGAGGAGACGGATCACAGGAGAGAAGGGAATGCTGCTGTAGCCAGAAACAGATGAGCGTTGATGAGATAATACATTCACTAGTCCTTGACCTCCGTACAGTATCAACCCTTTTTCAATATACACCTCGGAATCGCACGCGCCGAATGATCCTCCTCCCCTTATCATCACCGCAGCTCTCTCCCTTAATACATCCAACATGTTCCTCATCTTGTTGTCGGTGTAGACACGACTGTTCAAGCAGACTCGATGTGGCAGCTCTCGCTCTTGGTCTTGATGAAGTCATGAGACGGGGACGATGGCCGATGCGCCTGGATGTATGCCGCTTCGCCCGTCGCGATATTCTCGGGAAGGGGTGGAATACCGTGCGGTGGGAAGAGCTTCTTGGCTCGCCAGGCTGCATGCCGCATCTTACCAGAGAACAACGCCTTGCAACTCTCAATGGGCACTGCCTTGGTCTCGGGAACCCAAATGAAGGTGAATACGCTTTACCAACGTTAGCTCCCGCCCCGATGCAGCCACTTTTGATGAAAGGGCCAAAACTTACGCGGTCAAGAAACAGAGCGCTGAAAAGAAAAAGAATGTTCCGTTTGCGTCGACGACCGAGTCGATCATGTACGGGAAGACCAATGTGAGGATGAACTAAATCACGCATGATCAGCCCGAGACAAGTACTGTTGCAAGCAAGGGGGGTGACATACACTAAAGAGCCACTGCAGAGAGGCGGCAAAGGCACCGGTGATGGGCCTGAGTCGGGCTGGGAAGATCTCTGCGGCGACGATCCATCTGATCGATGTTAGCTTAATCGCTTCGCCACGACAAGAAGTTAACAGGCATACGGTAGACCGTTCCCTCCAAAACTCCAGACTATGTCGTTGTCAGCTGAATGCCACTGGTGGAAACCAGGGAGGAGGATGCGAAATGGACATACAGATTCCGTAAAGCATCACCATCGCGGTTGCGCCGGTACCGGCGGCGTGGACAGAAGCAGAAGGCGTGCCTAGGGTTGTATCGGCCACTGTTGTAAAGATGGCAATGTACAAGAGGGTCAGGGAGCATGCCGAGGCGGAGATCAGCCAGGGGATTCGACGTCCACTGCGATCCACCTGAGCGTTGCGTCGTCAGTCGGGTCGGGAACGGGCAAAACCGGGGTTCCGGTCGACTCACGATCAAGGCATAAAAGGCAATAGCTGCGATCGACCGGCAGACTCCATAGATGCCAGTGTATAGCGCCACGTCGCTGATGAGGAGCGACTTAAAAAGGATCGGGGAATAGTAGCTGGCAAATCAACAACGCGTCCTCTGGACTCCTCAACCATGGGGGCATATCTCACTTGATGCAGATAGAGCCGGACCAGTTCTGGAACATAAACATTCCCACAATAATGGCGCTGAGCGGTGGTCAGCACGCGCCACAGATTCTCTGCGCGGGGAACGTACAGCCGGTATCGCATACTCGACGTCTTCATTTCGGCCGTGGAACCACGCAGGAGAGCCACCCAGCCTGTCCGGCCGCCAGAGAGCCGTTCCTCCTCCTCCAGCCTGGCCTCGATCCTACCAACTTCTTCCAGCATATATTGATGGTCGGCGGGGAGCTGGCGAAGATAGCAGAGGTTCTTGATCGCTTGTTCCCTTTTACCTTTTCGCCAGAGCAACGTCGGCGACTCTCGCAGGATCAGCGTTCCCAGGGCCAAAGCCCCTCCGGGGATGAGTTGAATGGCCATGGGAATGCGGAAGGTGATCACCCCGTCGACCCCCATGTGTTGTTGGATCCCATAGTTGATCCAGAACCCGACCAAAGAGCTAGAAGCAATGTGAGCCACGCGTCACCACCTTGACAATTTACAAGCTATGAAGTGCACTGACCCGACCTGGTACGCTACCTGTAGAATGAAGGAGGTGGTCAGCACAGCACATCTCTTGACCGTAGAGACGTATACATACGTCGAAATACCTGGCTCGTCAGCGCATGGCTCTCTTTGTCGCGTTCGGCGCCCCCGAAAGAATGACTCACCCAGTTAACTGTCCACGGATGGCGGTAGGAGCGACCTCCGCGATGTAGGACGGGATGATCCCCGTCAAGGCACCCACGCCAAAGCCCGTCAAGACTCGCCCGGCATACATCATTGGCAAGCTCGAGGTCGCCGCGGTCATCAGGATCGCCCCGACCAAAAAGACCGTGCAGGTGACCTGCATGGCGCGGATTCGGCCCAGCGTCTCGCTGGACGGCCAGGCAAACAGCGATCCAAAGAAACCGGCCGCCAGGTAGACGGAGGTCAGGTTGGACGTGTTGGCGGTCCTGGCCGCGGCGGACATGTCCGTGAAGCCGAAATGCTGCAGCGTGTCAGCCGGGAGGGTCGCGGAGATTCACATTCCCCTAGATGCGGTCGATTTACCTCCTGGAAGCTGGCTCGGGCCAGCGTCGTTCCCCAGAATGAGCCATCGTACCCCTAATGACCAGCGCTTAGCGTGTTGACCCATCCTACCCCAGATCGCCGGGAACCCACAAACATGAGCGCTCCAAACGACGCCACGACTGCAAAGGTGTAAATTCGCCAATTATAGACCTCGGCTGCACCTCACACCGTTAGCACTGCATGGATGCGACATCTCTCCCGCAGATTGATTGGTCCGACTGACCCGGTGTTGGGCGGTCTTCGACGATGCCAAATCCCATCTTGATTAATTGATTGATCCTCGAATCGATCGTGGTGAACGGGGCCGTTCTGACCGTTCAGGACATCGAATCGTTATATATGATGGTCAGGGTGCGTCTGGCCGTCGTTGCCACGGCGTCGTCGGCTCCGATTCGGACCGACCGAATGTCGGCCCGTTCCGAATAGCCTCAGCAGCAGCTGGTGCTGCTGGCCGTCCAGGTTACAAGCACGCGCAGAGTCCTGTTGAGAAGTGTTCTTCTTGTTCTTCTTGTTCTTCTTCTTCTTCTTCTTCTTCTTCTCCTTCACCACCTCACAAAGTCGTATCTCGACACACATCTGCAATGCTCGATCTCGAATCATTTGGCTTGTCGTCGCTGTTTTCGGTCGAGGGAAAAGTAAGTCGATTGCCGCGTAGAGCGACAGCTGCTGACGGGCCTAGACGGTGGTCGTCACCGGAGGAGGTTCTGGACTCGGAAAAGGTACGTAGTGCTTTCTGCACGGCGGTTGCGTGGTGCCGCGCTCACATCCTCCCTCAGCAATCGCCGGCGGGTTTGCGTTCAACGGCGCCAAGGTCTACATTGTGGGGAGAAGAGTCGAGGTCCTACACGCGGCGGCCGACGAGATCAATGCGGCGAGTCGCGGCCAGGTCATACCGTGAGCGATCTGGGGATGGGGCAAATCCCCACCCAACCACCTCCCCATCGCGAGTGCGAGTGCGAGTGCGAGTGCTGACTGCAAGGAGACTCCCCGGCGACGTTGGCTCGAAACACAGAGTCGATGAGTTCGTGACGACGCTGCAGACGCTCGAGGACCACATCGATGTCTTGATCAATTGCGCGGGGATCAACCGTCCCTGGAAAGCCGACGCATCCGAGTTTGACAGCCGACACAACGATCCCGATGCCGTCGAGAAGCTGTTGTGGCATGGTCTCGACGATGACGACTTTCAGTCGACCTATGCAATCAATGTCAACGGGGTCTACTTTGTCAGTACGAGGATGGTTCCCCTCTTGCGAAAGTCCTCCGCTCCGACGGTCATCGTCATTGCCTCCATCGCAGGCATGATGCTACAGCGGTACGTTCGGATCCATTCTGTCGCGTGCGCGGCCGAGGCTGATGGTCGCCCAGGACCGTGGGAGCATTGTCGTACCCCATCTCCAAAGTGAGTTCACCTCGTCTCCCGTCTCCCGTCTCCCGATCGGATCGACACTGATGGACTAGGCTGCGACCCTACACTGTGCAAGTCTGCTCGCCTCGCGATTCACACCGCAAGTTTGACCTCCCCGTCCTCGCGGTTCGGTGTGCTGATGCGTCTTTCCACAGCTTCAAGATCAGGGTGAACACGATTCTCCCCGGGATTTTCCCCTCCGAAATGACGGGCGTTTCGGCGAAACCGGATCTGAGCGATCTGGTCGAGTCCAATCCCCAAGCGTCAAAGGCCGTGGCGCGATGCCCAGCGGGGCGAGCGGGATTCGAAACCGAGATTGTCGGGCCGTGCCTCCTGTTGGCTTCGGCGTCGGGCGGTTACATGAATAACGCGAGACTCACGGTTGACGGGGGACGCCTGATGGCGGCTGGATCCAACGATGGCGTTCGGATGGAGGAATGGACGTATGTGTAGTCTCCGCCATGTCGTGCCTTCATATAGCAGTGCCTTGTGTAATTCGTGTTAGTTAGCGCCCCCTACCTTGCGGTGAGGGTGCGCCACACCGTAAGAATTATTCACACTCACCAAACTTCCTAAAGCAATTCCCAACCACCCAGTATGTCAAATTAGTCAAAAATTGACGATTCTCGCATTATTGAGGCCTGTGAAGCCGCCCGTGTCCAAAAAAGCCGAATTTATCAAAGATCGCGCAGGCATATAGTGTTTTATATATTATGCTACGTGGATATGTTCGTTAGGGAAAATAGGCTCGCACTACTGGAAAATCGAATAAATAAGGCTCTTGATAAGTATTCGGAGGAAGCTTTAAGGTAGTGGATACTAGAATTGAATGATTGCTATATACTAGTAACCCCTATACTGCTAGAGGATATAGCTAATCTCTTACTCTAGCGTGTTAGTGTTAATTATATTATCAATAAAATATAGGTGTATCATTTTATTAAATAACTCCCTAAGAGTATATGGTTAGCGTTAGTGAAGTAGAAAACAGAGGTGGTATATATCTAGTAGATAGTGAAGCTATTATTTAAAAGCTTTAAAGCCAAAAGCCAGAGCTGCTAGAGCTACTAGAGCTTACCATACCTAATCTCTGACTGTATAGAGAGCGAACACCACCCTCTACCTAATTATCATCCTTAAGCATTAAAAACTCACCTTTAAAGAATATTCAAGCTCTTAAAAAGAACTAGGAAAAGGTATCCGAGCTATTTAGCACTAATTCAATATTCCCGAAGCTATAGCGAGGCCTATAGTGTATATTAAAATATAATAAGATTATCACAGAACGTATAAAGCTTTCTAATACGATCAGACATTAATAATAGCTACTCACGCACCTCTACAGCGAAAATATATATATAGGCAGATCAAACCGCTTAGTAGCACTAATATAATTAGGCTTCGGGATACCAATCATTTAATCAAAGCGAGGAAGGAAAAAGAGGCTATACAAGAGGAGAAGCGGCTAGTCAAATAGTACACAAAAGTATATGGTAAACCACCACCACCATAACCTACACAGGAAAGCGAGACCTCAAACAAGGTAGTGAGGGTAGGTCGTGAGGCAGGAGAGGGTTTTTTCTTTGATCCGAAGCCAATGCGTTAATAGATAGTGTGAATAGTGTCAAATTTGTTCTTACGGTGTGGCGTATCCTCACCGCAAGGTGGAGGGCGCTAGCTAACACGAATTACACAAGGCACTGCTAGCCATTAGCGTAGTTGGTCGGATGGCTTCCATGTAGCAGGTAGAGAATGGCAGTCCGTAGACTGGCGTCTTTCTGCCTTATTCATCCTTCCCTTGACCCACCGACAGGAGGAGGGGGAGGAGGAGGAGGAATTGCGCGAAGCACCTAAAGGGCAACACTTTCTTCGTCACATAGTTTACGCGCATCCCGGGAAGGCTAGATAGACATCACAGAACTACATGCACCTTGCTCGTCGACATAAATCCGTCCGCCTTGGGCAGATCCGTCCGGCTGAGCCACGACATTCTTGCAATCCTCATCTCGTGCTCCGTCTCCAGCATCTCGACGACACCTGCTCGAAACTCGCCGTGCGCGTCCAGCACCATGGTCCGGCACGCATGCTCGACCTTGACCGGGTACCACTGATCCCGCCGCACGCGTGCCCCCGCCACGTTGGTCTTCTCGGCCGCTTCCTTCACCCATACAAGCTCACTTTCGTCCCCACAAATACCCCGCACGTGGCGCCGGGTGCGATTCGGGATGCTCGGTCGGCCCGAAACGTGCCGACTCTCTCAATCCGCGAGCGTGGAAGCAGTATAATGGTATAATGTGGTCGTGACGCGTCTCAATCGGCAACCCTTGTAAACACGCAAGACCTATTCTGCACTCGCATCCCACTGGTTTGCGCCCTCGCCATGTCCGCAGAGCACGCGCCCAAAGTCCCAACGTACGCCGAGTGCGCTCGCACCGACCAACCAGCGCGAGTCACGCCGGAGTTGGTCTCCAAGGATGATGAACGAGCGCCCGCGATCCACTGCACCAACATTGCCGTGGCTGGCGGGGTCAAGTATTCGACGTGGTTCGGAGGGTCTTACGAGGGCTCGATAGACACAAAGATCTGGTCAGTGCCCTCTTTCTCCCCTTGAAGCGGACGACCCCGTCGCATCGGGGCTAACGGACCTGGGCAGGTTCTCCAAAAAGACCGATGGCAGTTGGACCAAGCCGCGGGCAATCGCCGGCAATCAAGAAGGCGAGGAGATTGTCTACTGGAATCCGGTGCTTTTTATCCCGGACCGCTCTCGGCCGCAACACCTCCACGTCTTTTTCAAAAAGTTTACGCCGATTCCCGTCTGGGTGACGTTCTGGACCAGCAGCGATGATGGTGGAGAGACCTGGTCAGTCCCCAGAGAGCTTGTTCCCGGACCAGACGGAAAGAGAGGGAGAGGGCCGCAAAAGAATCCGCCGATCGTATTGAGCAATGGCGATTGGCTCTCGGCGGGCTCGTACGAGGTGACCAACCCGCCGGGCAGTGAAGCCTACGGTGTATGGGTGCGTTCCCTGTAGCAGATTCTTCCCCTCCTCCTCCTCCTCCTCCTCCTCCTCCTCCTCCCTCCCTCCCACCTCTCAAGGCAACGGCTCACCCTCGTTTGCAGGACGCTTGGTCGGACGTCGCGCCTAAACCTCGGCCCGGCGACGACTTTAAGCAAGGAGACAAGTGGATCCGGTCCGATCTCATCGATCTCCCCTCTGATCGCGGAAAGGCCGACGGCAGCTTCCCCGGAGAGGGGGTCATTCAACCGGGGACATGGGAGTCCAAAGGCAAGCCGGGACACTGTCACATGACGATGCGATCCAGTGTTGGGTGCATTATCCAAGCGGACTCCACCGACTATGGCCGGACGTGGGGGCCAGCGTATAGGACATCGCTGCCCAACAACAATTCGGGTCATTGCGTGACGACCTTGCGGGATGGACGAGTTGTCTGGTGAGTCTGCATTGTGACCGCGCAAAACGGGGGGTAGGAGCTGACGCAATGAAAGGGCCGGCAACTACCAGACGCAAAACTGGGGCCCGCGAACCCCGCTGTGCCTTGCGATCAGCGAGGATGACGGCAAGACGTGGAAGCTTTGGGCAACGCTCGAGGACGCGCCGCCGCCTGATGATTTCAAGCGAGTCATTGCCTTGGAGACGGGCATCGTGAACGACGGGAGAGCCGAGTTTTCGTGAGTGTCTTGGGGGCTTTCGCTGACGCGCGGCTGGGATGAGGGGACGTTGGTTGGCTGACTAGCATACATAGGTACCCTTGCTTGACGCCTACGGAGGAAGATGACGAGGACGGGGTCTGGGTCTCGTGGACGTGGCAGCGACGAGGGATTATGATTGCCAGAGTCGTTGAAGCGTAAGTATAATCCTTGATTTTAATATGTATATTGTAAGAGGGGCTGGGCTGGCAGCCCCGACCAGTCCTGTCTGCGAATCAGGAACGGCCACTGGGGGTAGTAGGTAATAGAGAGAGAACACCTAGAGGTTATTATGAAGAGAAAGAGGTGTCTGAATTGCTTTCCCTGCGAAGGCCAGCACTCAATATATCGCGCATACCTTATCTTACATCACACCGCCATTTGACCGTTCACATATCCCCCACTACAATATATTATATATATATATATAGACGGTATATGATTCAAGTGCGGGTCAAGCGATCTTGACGGTGCCAAACGGGTGTTGACCCGGGTATATAACCTCCTCCTACCATGCTTGTCCCGTGCCTCGTCCCAGGTTATTACGAGCCCGGTGACGCTTCTCCAACCTCCTGCCTTGGCTTTGACTTGTACAAAGCTGATCCGGATAGTAAGCCTTCCAGACCCCCACGCTGCTGCGCCTGGACTGCGGCCTAGCAGACCTCGGAGGCAAGGTCGACACCGTTGCTCACCGTGGCTATAAGCTGAGAAGAGAATAGCCGCACAGTCAAGTGATCCTCGGCCTGGCCTAATGTAATCGCCGCAACAGCAACAGCAACAGGAACGATTGTTACAGCCCGAGATGTTCGTAAACATGTAGTATTCAACGAGATAACGACACTGAGGAGGAAACTAAGTCGTGGGCACCACCAGTCCCAATCGGGTTAGTCCAGCGGCTTCCCCAGATCACGTGCTATCCGCCACGTGTTTCCCCAGTCCTCGATCCCATGCGGCATCGTTGTGACGATCATGTATACATATGTTCGACTTTTGGCAGTATGCTCTATCTACTGGCTTTTTTCGAATCCTTCTGCTAAGACTTTCAAAATGTTGCTCAGCATGCCAATTTCCTCCCGAGCTGAGAATGAAGTCAGCCTACTGCTCTCGCTGTGTCGGCTCTACTACTCACAGTCCAGCACGGTAGTCTTGATTTCTGCGTCGCCGCTCAGGCAGCGATGCAGCTCTTTGAACATTAACGTATAGTAGTCTTCGTAGGTCGGCCGGATCGTCTCTTCAGAAAAGTCCCCGTTGGGGTGCCTGGAGAGCGTAGTCATGGTGATGGGCAAACCTTTGATATACGGCCTAGACCTAAGCAATCCGGTTGACGGGGTTAATGGGATAGGAGACTCACGAGTCAAAGGTGAGCTTAAGTCGCTGGTCCTGAGCCAGGACCTCGACGGTCGCGTCCACAGACAAGACCGCATCCTCGCCAGACTATACGGCGGTCAGGATATTGAACGCGTTGCACACGATTTTGAGACTGTGCGATAAGACTCACCTCATACGCAATAACAAAGCCGTCGCTACGAGTAATGATTAGCACTGGGCCGGCTCCATGGTCTGGCTTGGGGATGAACTGACTACTGCAGCATAATGGACAAAAAGTTCCCTCGAGCACTTGGCACCGCTGCAATGACATGGCGAGGAAGACCAAACAGCTCTCGCATGAGGCTGAGGTCGTGCGGGGAGATGTGGAACTTGCAAGCCCGAATGTACTGCGCGACCGGCGATTGGTAGTCGAGGCCCGTGTACTCCTCGAATTGGCTCGTGGCGATTTGACTCCTCTTCGCGGAAGCCTCTTCAGGGATATCTGGACTCAGTAAGCGGACTGAGCATACACGTTGGGGGCATTCGGAGAGACTTGCCCGAGAAACGTTGTGCGTAGGTGCCACTCTGGGAGATAATCCCGTCCTTGACCTATAGAAGCTCATGAGTGTCGAAACCATTAGCATCAAGTGAACATTACTCACCCTCGATGTAAAGTTGCGGAACCGGACTAGAGCAATCAGCAATGTTTCTAACCCTAAAATAGTACCTACCATAGTTGATCTGGGCTGGATCCAGTTTACCCACGGCCTCCTTAAACCTCAAGAACGCGGTCGCATATCGTCTCATGTAGCCGACGAAGACCAACTTGCCTGAAGCGAGGCGTGCGGCCTCGATATCGTCCGCTTCTCGCAAGGTCTGAGCCATTGGCTTTTCGATAAAGAGATGCTTGCCGGCTTTCAGACATTGTACTGCGTGTACGCTCTGGCTTTATATGAGCTAATATTGAGAAGACGTCTAGCCCGTAATCTCCTTACATGGAACTCGCTAAATGTTGAGCTCAGTATCGGCAATCGCGCATACTCGACATCATTCGGGCAGGGCAACTCACTCGGAATGACAGATCAATACCATATCCACGTCGGAGCACGCTGCCAGCATTTCCGGCCTGTTTACGACGTGAGCACCCGGGGCATGCCTCCTCCAATTGGACCCGACCTACACGTCTGTGAATGTGCGGGGGATGTTGAACTTTCGCGCGCAGTGCTCCACGGCTTGCTTCGAAACATCTACGATTGCCGTGACCTCGTACATGTGCGAAAGGAAGCCGAGGGTAGGCAGCTAGAGGCCGGATTCAGCTGGACAGGTTGCGACTGCACACAAGACATGGGGAGCCTTACATGTGTGCACATTGCGATCTCCCCCGCACCGATAACCTGCGCTAAGTGAGCTGACCGGTCGACCGTGTCTGCGGTGATGACCTACAGCGACATTGATAACGCGACTCGTGGACATGTTGACGCCGAGGACTGCCGTTGATATGTTCGTACGAGTGAGCAAGCCGTCGAGTCGGGCTCTTCACCAATGGCAGAATGACTGATTCCCTTCAGGATCAACATATATACCAAGCAAATTCAGGTGGAGGAGATTATCAAAGTCCGACAGCCCCGCACTGTCGGCCCGATGCCGAAAGAAAGTATGGAGAATGTCGGAGAGATCCCGGTCTGCCCCCTCAGCTGCAGCTTTGTGGCTTTCTGCGGCATCAACCGGCCCGACAGCACCTTTCCTCGCGGACTTGATCTAGTCGAATGAAATACCCAGGCTTTGCGATGCACCAGATCATCACCTATACTTGTATCAATGATGCGAATCGCCATTTTCGATGTTGGCCACTGGCATTTTCCGCTCTACATTCCCGTCTTGACCGATCCGGGCATCACACTCGTTGGCATCTGCGATGACACGGGGTTTGCGGGTCCCGAAATGGCTCGCCGGCTCGACTGCCCGCTACTGTCGCGCGACGAATTGCTCGATCTCGACTTTGACTTCGCGATGATCTTCAGCCGGCACTCCGAGATGGCGGCGACCGCCCGAATGGTCATTGACAAAGGACGGCCCTTCCTGATTGAAAAGCCCTGTGGGCTGAACACAGCCGAGGTTGCTGCGCTGCTAGACGCAGCGGACAAGGCTGGCCTCTTTGTCGCCGTCCCGTTTATCCTACGGGTGAGCGACTTAGCGCGCGAGCTCAGTCAGAGTGGATCGCTGTCGCCTACTGGCTACCGACATCTGTCGTTTCGCTTCATTGTCGGATCATCCACTCGATACGAAACAAATGGCTGCAACTGGATGCTTGCCAAAGCCACGGCTGGCGGTGGATCCGTCCTCAACGTCGGCGTGCACTTTTTCGATCTCCTAGAATCGCTGACCGAAAGTCGAATCGTCTCGGTCACGGCGCAAACGAGGACATTCCGCAAAGACATCGACATCGACGAATTAGCCATGTTTACAGTAACCATGGCGTCTGGCCAGATTGCCCATATCCATACGGGATACCTGTACCCCGGAACGCCCGATGATCAGCGCGAGTTCAGCTTTTCGGTCTCTCACGATGCTGCATATCTCCAGGGATTTGCCGACCAGATCGTTGTAAAGTCCGCCGCCGGCGCGCTGCGGCACACGACTGTCGAGTATAACACCGATCAGTTCTATCCCGTCTTTTTCCGCGATGCGCTCGCGCGTTGCCGCGCAGGCCGGCCGCCGCTTGTCGGTCTCGAGGGGGCGCTGCGCGCATTGTCAGTCGTTGAGGCGGGATATCGTTCAGCTGAGCAGGGTGGCGCTCCGGTTGCGGTACCACTGGTTTAGGCGAAGCCGTTCTTCGAGACGTCGGTAGGCTGGCGGGGTTGAGAATCAAGTTACTACACCAGAACGTCAGGTCACGCTTGTAGCTAAGAATGTAGTTCCAATATAGCTCCAGGTGTCAGACAATGTAGCACGATCGTTGTCGCAAGATTGTACTCTGCTTGATCGTCTTGTCAGGCTTCAGTGCTTGTTGTATTACCTATAGACGCGCGGACTTGACTCCATCTTCATACGTAAGAGGAATGCAGAATGGGGGATACCTGCTCTATCAGGGGAGTGTAAAAGGGTACAGGTCGCCTCGAGCGCTTGACGATAGATAGCAACAAGGGTGCCGTATACTGTATTCAGACCCGCGAGCACGGTACCGATGATTGCATACATATACTATAGGCATATATACAGAGTAGCAATCCTACGCCCTCACCTCCGTCATTTCTGTCTAGCCTTCAGTCTGCAGCGAAAGTCAACTTCAGGCGTGACCATTAGTCTTGCCGTTCGTCTTGCTCTTTGACTTTCCGGCATAACCCTCCTTCTCCAACTATCGTTCCAGGACGATAATATCGCTGCACTCTTGCTCAACATACCAGCTCGTTATAGAAGAGGCGTAGTCGGGATGTCCGAAAATACTCAAGCGAGAAAGCCCCACTCCCCCCGCTCATAGTAGGCGACATTCGGCATCGGGCCGATTCCGCGGCCAGCCGCGCCGATCAGTTTGTTAATGTCTCCAGAGCGTTATGACGTGCGTATAGATGCGCGAAACACCGCCGCTCTGCATCTTAGGTCGGACATTTAGGATAATATGGGAGAGCGGATGTCGTGCACCGGGGCTGTCCTACAATACTTGAGATACGAAGGGGAATAGTCTGAGGGGTTTTGGGACTACATATGACTATGACCGCGGCGGCCACGTGCATATTGTACCGTCCACGTATTGAAAGAGGGAGCACACAATGGCTAGTCCACCTAAGCAGACGGGTCGAAGAGAGAGAGAGAGAGAGAGATACAATACCACCACCCAGTCATATAGGTATGAGAGGTAAAGCGCGTCAAGAAAGTAATGAGAGCAAACTGAGGCCGTCAGGCCTAAGAAACTGAATCCGATTTGAAGGGTCAAAGATGGGTGTAAGATTCTTTTATCTAGCCTTTGCACTGCACATAACATTTTATACAATTGAGGCCTCAGGCTCAAATCACCTGATAGTCAACAAATTCCCCGCTACAGTATGTATTATACCGTCGTAATGCAAACGACCCTCGGAAGAGGACTGGTTCGCCGACATGGGTTCCGATGTCAGACAGATCCTTCCCCAGTACCAAAGATCATATTGCAAGGCGTTGCAGGTTGAGTGAAGGACCCCAGATTCCCCAGAGCCGGGTCGAGCCACTCCGTATCCTGCGCCACACCAACACCCGACAGGCCGAGCATGCAGCTCAAGTCGAAGGGATCATGTCCCGCCCAGAATGTGTCGGCGTCGTAGAGTCCGGCATCGCCTACCCCGTCCGCGCTCACCAGCGATATTGACTGCTCGGGTACATAAGGCTGATCTCCTCGTCCGTCCCCAGCCACGCCGTCTTTAGTCATGGAATCGTCAGGACGAATAGCGAGTCCTGCGGCACGCGAAATTCCTCGGATAGTCCGTGCAAAGTAGGTCGACAAGCGCGTTTCCGACATGTCGCCCAGTTCGAGCAGATCGACCGACATGGTGAGGTAATGACGGACGACCGCGGGGTCGAGAGAGACTACCTGCTGGACGAGGGGGGATGCCTTTGTCAAGCGGATCAGAAAGACTGCAGCTTGGGCAAAGGCCATGGTCATGTACTATAATCACGCAGTCAGCAAGGAGCCTGTATGATATTCGGACTACGGCAAGGCACGACGACGCCATGAGGGGACGATAGCCTGAGGAGGAGGGAGATGAGGTGGGCAGGGAAGAGCGCAAACTCACGTCCGTAGCAAAGCTTAGAGCGAGATCGGTCTGACTCGATTCGAAATGTGTTTGGATCGTGCTCGTCGCGGCGTTGAGCGCTTTGCGAAGGTATGTGACGCTGCTCTCGTGACCGTCGCTGTGGGTCGATGAGCGGAGAGCCATGGCATTGATGCTCAGGCGAAGGTGCTCGGCCTGCAGTCGGGCTATACGTGCTGACGCGCCGAGATAAAGCGCATGGGACGATCCTGTCACGTCAGCCTGATACCACGACAGACATCCTGTCATCCTTCCCCTCCTAAGTGCCCAGTCTCCGCACGAAACAACACTCAGAGGTGGGAGGAAGAGACTTACCGGACCAGACCCAGAGCTTGCACCAGTCGTCTAACCTTCCGTTCAGATTCGACAACATCGACAACAAAGACTGGCCGTCCAGAGACCCAACTGGCGCTTGCTCCTCTACCCACAAGACGAATGATCGAGCAATATGAGCCAATCGAGCCGTTGCTGCAATATACGCGTCGCCATATAGCGACAAGCCGGCTGGCGTGCCTGGCCGGGGGAGCGGGTGAGATAGGCGGGCTTTGAGGAAAGCTTGGTCGTCGATGGACTCGAACTGGGTGGATTGAGGTCGACCGAACCCGAATGAAAGGAAGGAATCAAAGCTGCATCGAGTCAGTCATTCACGTGCGCGTCTCGTATCCGATCAGATATCACCAGGACCCAGGAGAGGGATGTACCTGAACCAAGCCAACCTGTAACAAACGACGTCAGCCGGCGCACGTCCACGGGATGTATATGTTCCTTCCCAAAGGGTAGTCAGGTCAGAGTAGCCACTTACCACGTCCTCCATTGTCGCCGCACGGCCGCATCCACCTCATTAACCGGAGCCTCGAGCTGTGAGCCGTCCCTCTTGGTAGCAGCCACAGCCTGTCCCACGGCCCGATGTATCCCCAGCCTCCTCGACACACGGGCCGCATGCCCCGTCAAGACCCACGCGTCGGGCCCCTTTCCACCACTCTGTAATCCCCAAGCCGCAAGCAGCAAGATGGCCTGCACGTCTGCCAAGGTATGTTTTTTCCGGAGCAAGGTATGGGCGAGGTGAGATTCGGCTATCTCGGTGAGGGCCGCTGGGACATAAGAGTCGATAATGTGCGATGTGGACGAGTGACGGATGTAGAACCGGGCGGAGATTGCCAAGATTGCGGAGAAGAGGGACGGATAGCGCTGGACTGAGGTAAATGGGTCGGGAAGGGTGATGTCGACAATGGGCAAAAAGGGGTGGCAGTGAGTCATAAAACTAGGGCCCAAACGTCAGCGGCGTGGTCGCTCATGAAGTTGGGACGGTGGCGAGAGGGGCGCCGGATCACTGACAATGTGTACAAGGTTCTGGCCGTGTCCAAGTCGATCACACCTGAGGTGACTGGTTCGTCTCGTACACCCCATACTGGTTGTTCATCAGGGAGAGGCGAGTTCCGCTTTGATCCTTCCCGGTTCTCCCAGACCGATGGCTTGGCCGAGTCAGCGACTACTCCCCTTCACACAAGATAATGGGTCGGACAGACGTACCTGGTATACCAGCGCCTGAAAGGGGGGCTCAAATCCATCCCTGGTGGCCGACGCCAGCCTCTTCTTGGCCTCCTCCTCGTTATCTTTATGCTTTCCGCGCCCCCCTGCGTCGTATTCTCTTGATGGCGATATTGTCTCGGGTCGGCTGGAATAGGAATGCGGCGAGATTAAATTGACTTCCGGTGAATTGCCAAACCTCACCTGCCCTTGGCCCTGGGTCGTTGGAGGACCGGACGTGGAGAGCAGCGCCGGTGTAGCAGTATTCGTCAAGGCCGTAGTATCGTAGGTCGGGAGAGTAGAAGCAGGAGCAGGAGCCGTGACGGGGGCTATAGACGGAGCGGCGGCCGGAGCAGGCAGAACATCGGTCCCGCTGGCGCCGGACTCGCCGAGACCAGCCAACAGGTGGGCGACGCGGCTTTCAAGGTACTCCAATCTAGCTCCAGCCGCCACCCCATCTCCATTTGTGTTTGTGCTTGCGTTCGGGGCGGCGAACGCTTGTCCCGGTTTGCCGAAATCACATTCTTTGTTCGCCTTGGCGCATCGTACGCATGGCCGGCCACCAAGACAGCGTAGCTTTTGTTTGCGACATCGAAAGCACGCCTGCATCGCTCGACGCTCTTGATAATGCGGTTGTTCGTATTGTTGTGCAGTGCCAATGGTGACAGTCGGAGGG
Source organism: Penicillium sp. G339 (assembly GCA_027569595.1). Lineage (NCBI taxonomy): Eukaryota > Fungi > Ascomycota > Eurotiomycetes > Eurotiales > Aspergillaceae > Penicillium > Penicillium sp. G339. The sequence continues at coordinate 36,179 of JAPDFJ010000051.1, read as the reverse complement.
TGAGCCATGTTGCCCGCGTTCCCTTTGCCGAAATCACATTCTTTGTTCGCCTTGACGCATCGTACACATGGCCGGCGACCAAGACAGCGTAGCTTTTGTTTGCGACATCGAAAGCATGCCTGCATCGCTCGACGCTCTTGTGTTCGCGCCATCTTGCTTCTCGGGGGCTCGCCTCGATCGTCGTCACCGTCACCACGCACTCGAGCAAGGTCCGACGCGTCGTCGCCATCTGCCGAGCAGGGACGCGCGGGTGACAACATGCTGATCAACTTTGGACTGATGTGGACATGGGATTGATGAAAACCTAGAGCTTCCTGCTCAAGCACAAAGCCGCACTCAGGCACTTGCACCTCGTGGACGTGAGGCACTAGGCGGGGAAGGTGGACATCCGGAGGTGTGAATGCGGGGAAGGTGGATATCCGGGGTTGTGATGTGCTCGGTCTGATGACCTAAGTGACTACCATCACGTGAGTGTGAGTCGAGTGACTAAGAATGCCAAAGAATTTGGCGAGTGGTTCGAATGACCTCTGGCTGCCTGGAGAATCAGGCCGAAATGGACAAAATACGAGACTAGGCTAAAAAGTGCGCACGGACAGTTTTTGCACTGTACACTGTATTTTTCCATACCGACAACAAGATCAAGAGGGGCAGAACGAGATCAAAATCACGTGGGCGGTGTACCCCGTTGTACTTGCCTAACGATGAGGCCACCCGGCAGCTATTAGAGGATACTGCATGTAAGGCTTGGCAGGAGTTGGATATAGATATGTTTGAGAGCCTTGCCACTACTATTCCTAATCGTGTTAAGGCAGTTATTGAGGCTGATGGCTGGTATACGGATTATTAGGTGAATTGGTTATGGCAATTGGAAGTTTTTTGATCGGCAGAATCTTATGTAATTAGGGGGGTCATAAACTTATGAGCACCCACAGTACATTGGTGACATGTGAGGACATACGAATTTCAGAAATGCTCGGGTCCAGTGTGACAATAGACAAAAGGTGAATGCGGCCAGACAGCCATGTGCCATCAGAATCGCCGAGCCTGGGTCTCGGCAATTCTACCTAGTCATTGAACCGCCCAGATCATACTTCGTAAGTGTCGTTTTACTATCTATCATCTCGAAGTTATCGATGAGCAGGTACTTATGATACTTCAGGAACCCATGAGAAACGCTCTGAATATAGCCAGACTACCGAATGAAGAATTGGACACCAAATTTAGACTGTTCACAGAAGACCTTGCCTTACTCACACCGGAACGATGCCCATTAAATAACCGCCAGTGGTACTCAGATTACAACTACAATACATAACGTAACCTATAAGCGAGCGGCCACCGCTAATTCACCAAAGTAAATGCGAGATTTTGCAACTATATAATTCAACGACCAATGGTTAAAAAATATTATAGCGAATACTTATACTCTCTGCAATATATCTAATAGGTTTTGAAAGCTCAATGATAATTTAGAGGGAGATAGTGTCAGAAATATATATTTCTAGCTCAAAAAGACAAATTTCACCTATATTTTTCGTAATTATATTAATTAACATGTAGATCATCTTATAATTAAAACTAATAATTTAGAACTATACTATAAAGGTATATATGATATGTCGAGGGCCATGGATTTTTCGTTGCTGAATTATTTGATTTTAAAAATATCGCATTTACCATATGGGATTTGGGGAGTGGCCGCTCGCTTGTATGTTACGTTCGGGAGGGAAACTCGCTGACGTAAATAACTGACTAAGCGCGGCATTACATTAGACATTGTGTAGCCGAGGCCCCCAAGGCCCTTAAGCTCGATATTATTGCAATACTAATATTCTGATACTCCTGCTACGATGCTGCGAACCAAGACAGGGTGCCTGATATGTAAGCGGTCTTTATATCTGCTTAGCGGGAGATACTTACTCAAATGTGCAGGCAGGCGGAGGCGCAAGAAATGTGATGAAAGCAAGCCTCAATGTGAGCGATGCATCAAGTCCGGCCGTCATTGCCGCTGGCCGTCCGCAGAGCAACACCTGGACAAACGACATCGCTTCCGGCCCCACGGATCACTCCATGATCCATCGGGGTCTGGACTATTTGTCTATGGAGATCTTGCACTTTGTGAACCACCCTATGCAAGTCCATATCACAAACAGTTAAGCACAGCGCGGGGATTCGAATCCGATTCGGAATCGCGTCTCTTCGCTCATTTTGTAGAGAAGCTTAGTCCCTTGCTGTTTCTATCCACCAGTCATCCCGCATTTCAGGGTGACTGCATCTCATACGGGATGGAATTAAGTATTCGATTCGAAGCGACCCGGACGGGGATATTGGCATGCAGCGCCTTGCATTTATACAACCTCACTCTGGACAGACAACTGAAAGCAGTGGCTCTCAATTACTACTCTATGACGGTGTCCAATGTATACTGGGCTTTTCAAAGTATAAATACGACTTCCTACCCTGAATATTTCTTTACTTCCTGCGATGGAAGATATGATGCGCTGATGCTTTCGATTGTGTCGCTTTATCTTTACGGGGTACGTGCGTGCTATCGACAGATAAGACCCATAGTCAACTCAAATCAAAATCGAGTGTGTTACTCTGTGGTTACTGACATGTTTCTGGGACACAATAGCATTTGACCGGAGAGTCCGAGTACTGTCAAGATATCGCCCAGCATACAGTCGGTGCAATACAGCTACTGCGTTCGCGTCTCGCATTGAAGGGAATTAACCGTCCATTCGACCGTGTGATTGCCGAAAGTATTTTCTATCAACTATTCATGCTCTCAGTCAGATACGCTAGTGACTGGACATCACTAGTTGACGAGGAAATTTGGAATGATGCACTTCAATTTTCCACTTTTCCTAACTCGCCTCCGATAGCCAACAGCCCTATCCTAGGCATCCCCTTGTCCCTTTGCAGATTGATTTCCCGAATAGCACAGCTTTATCATGGCCCTCGGCCGCGGTATTTACCCGAATTTGTGCTACTTTTGCAACACGAAATGCGCGATTGGGAGAGCTGGATGCTTCAGCTTGCCTTTTCTGACAAAGCAGTCTCTTATAATTCGGTCCCCATCGTAGCGAACCCTATTTATGAAACGACTTTAATGTATGTTTTGGCTGCGTCCATTCTTGTGGAAAGGTTCAGCACATTACCCGATTGTTTAAGTTTACAAACTTCCTTCCTGTCGAATTTTGTCTCTTCAAGACGACGAGAATTTGCACTGGGACTAGTGCGCCAGTTGATTCGAGATGTGAGATGGACAAGAAACTACCTTGCGGCGTGGCCCACAATGGTAATTGGCACTTTAGTTGAAACCGAGGAAGATGCTTTATTAATGAAGCAAGACTATGACCAGCGACAAGTAATAGCCGCGAGAGGGGAAGGCATTTTCCTTAATCCTGGGGCTTTTCATTCTTGGTCAGCTGGTTAATACCATATGTGGGCACCAATCATTGACATTTGCGCAAATTCCTTGGCAATTTGCGGGGTTCCAAGGTTAAAGACCCACCCCTGTTAAAATTTATTGAAACAACCAAATAAGCTTAAGGCCGGTGTTACATCACTATGAGATTTAGTTAATGCTGGAAATAGGGTAGCATCCATAATCAGCTATATAATCTGGCGCTGCACCAATCACTAATACTTGCGCATTTTTCTTGGCGATCCCTATAGAAGCCAATCAGTAGCAATTACGACCTCGGGAATATCTTCATTCTCAGGCTTTCACATACCTCGGTATATTCAGCAAGCTCCATTTTTGACAGATGTATTGAATAACCTTGGAATGTATGTCTTATTCCCAGTCTCCGGGAATATATAAAGTCGTACTACATTCAAGTTCTGCTGAGGTTCATTTGTTCTACAAAAAATTTCTTATTTCGCGTACATCTTTCATTCCTTGAAGTTCCACCAATTTCTTAAACACCGCTTTGAACATGACTATTACAGAGGATTGGCAGGCGTTGATAGATCAAAAACTCATTGATCGTGCCTCACGAATTCCTCCAGAATGGAAACTTTCCAGTGGTTTGACCGACCTTGTTCGTCCAGATACTTCAACTAGTGCCTTTGACTTGTTGCAGAGAACCGCTCTTCTCAGCCCAAGAGAACTTGAAATCACAGAGACATACAGTGCAGAGAGTCTCGTTGAATTGCTTGCAACTCGTCAAATCACCTCGTTGGAAGTGACTACCGCTTTCTGCAAGCGGGCTGCAATTGCACAGCAGCTGGTAAGGTCGCCTTTCGCCCTCTCCTGCTTCAACTTGATTACTGTCGAAACTAATCTCTAGTCTTGCAGACTAACTGCTTGACCGAGATATTTTTCGATCAGGCAATAGTACGAGCCAAGGAGCTTGATGAGTACATTGTGAAGAATGGACGTCCGATGGGTCCATTTCATGGCCTTCCGATAAGTCTGAAGGTACTCACTTCTGTGTTCTGGGTATGATACGTAATAGCATATAATTGACCATTCTTTTTCCAGGATACCTTCATGATTGAAGGCCAAGCAGCCACACTTGGCTTTATTTCCTTCCTCAAGAAGCCAAATGCTACCAAAAACTCTTTTCTGGTCGATATGCTACTCGAGGCAGGCGCAGTATTGTACGTTAAGACAAACGTGCCTCAGACTCTTTTTGTAAGTTTTCCTCCTCCCTCTTTATCTCTTACTTCTGGACTTCACCTGATATTCAATAGACATGCGAATCTTATAATAGACTCTTCGGTACAACCATGAATCCACATAACCTGAGTCTGACTGCGGGTGGAAGCAGCTCCGGCGAAGGAGCACTAGTAGGTATCAGAGGATCTATCCTAGGTGTTGGGAGTGATATTGGCGGCTCGGTACGAGTCCCGTCTTTATGCAATGGTATCTACGGGTTCAAACCCACTGCGAATCGGGTGCCGTTTGGAGGCCAGCAAGAATTGATTCGAAAAGGATGGCCAGGGACTCTCCCTGCTGCTGGGCCACATGCTCGTTCTGCATCGGACCTAACGTTCTTCACTCGATCGGTCCTTCTTTCTAAGCCATGGCTGAAAGATTCTACTGCCTTAGCCGTGCCATGGCGAGAGATTCCTAAGAAGACACGGCTTACCATCGGAGTCTATTTGAATGACCCGATGTTTCCGGTTTTCCCTCCAATATCCCGTGCATTGCAGGCTGCGGTAGACAAACTGAAGAGTGCTGGGCATGAGGTCATGATTGTGGCCGCTCCACCTATAATCACAGGATTAAAAGGAGCGTGTCGCTCCTTTATGCTGGATACAGATGACACGATCTCAAAGTATCTAGAAGAGTCAGGAGAAGATCCGGTCGAGTGTGTCCGCCAAACCAATCCAGCAGGTTTACTTAAGCAGGATGTATTTTCACTAGACGACGTGTGGCAATTCACTGCTGAGAGAGAGGACTACAGAGAAGACTGGGGCAAGGTGTGGCGGGAAAATCAGCTCGACGTTCTCCTTTGTCCAGCTTCCCGCGGCACAGCTGTACCTCATGACAAATACGGGGCTCCTGTGTACACTTTGATTTGGAATTTTCTCGATGTGAGTTTAACCCGCAGTTGACTAGTTATCAACCGGCCCTGTTGACGAGGACTATTAGTTTCCTGCGAGCGTTGTTCCCTACGAACATGCCAGAAGAGCACTGGATACGGAGGAAATGGATGGATGTGAGTTGTCCTGTCATCATGGCATTACAGCCCAGGCTAATTGAACTCTAGTCAACATTGATGAAGTTGACGGAGCACCTTGCCATGTGCAAATTGTTGGCTGGCAATTCCAGGACGAGGAAGTTCTTTCTGCGACGGAGACGATTGCTAAAATACTCAACTTATGAACCTCCTATCCCATGGGGGTAAGTGGGATGCAGTTCATCCCAGTAGGCTAGGGTTTTGTTAACTATGGGAGCGCATTTGTTCATGCCAGTAGAAACGCCCATCCAGATCCCAGTAGGCTTTTTTTGATCCGTTCCCTATCAAAGTTTACAGAAATTTAATCTGGCGCGCCCCGTAGATTTTGGCCGAATTTAAAGCCCATCAGCCAACGTTAAAGGGTGGTTGTAGGGATCCGAAAATTGGTTAATTGTTTTGATAAGGTGTGACCGGACGGGAGTTAGGGTTTCTATCATACACCATCACACCAGTACACCACTAACCAGCAAACCACACGATCTATTATAATAGAATAAGTATAGATTTCGTATTATAAATAGAGGGATAATATTTAGAGGTGTTTTCCCACTATCTAATTTTTATTTTAGTATCACCCACGTTAATCCAAGGGGACATCATTTTAGTCTATTCGCTATATATATAGAGTAGCGATAGGAGATTACTAATATAAATATAAACGATATTAACGCCTATAATTATTTTTTATATAATCTATTATACCACGTTGCCATTTACAAGCAATATAGCTATACCGTGGTTCTCTAGGATATTATTAGCTATTTAGCTAAGCACTAGGGTGACCATTATATCCCTAAGTGTATTACGTGATAGATAAAGGAAATCATTATTAATAAATAGGACGAAGTGTATAACGAGCCTAGTATATTCCCTATATAAGTGGAACAATCTATCACGGGTTTGACCATTCACACTGATAGAATTAAATATATATTTTACGCGTATATATATTAGTCCCCTAAGAGTATTTAAAAAACCCTCGAGCGATGGTGTATACTGACTTCATTTCCTAGATCGTTTCAACCATGCCTATCGCGTTGGTAGATCGCATTGGTGTCAGTCAGCAAGATGGTATACACATTATTCTTCATTCTTCTTCGATTTATCGGCTAAGAACCTTCTTTATTTAGTTCAACTATGGGTCTCGATTCTCCTTGCCGTATATGGTGGCTCGATACTTCTTGGATCTCGTAAGTATTTGCACCATCGCACGGCCTTTTTGAATAACATCAGGCTGAAGCTCTGTATTTTAGCATTCTTCAGATACTCGCAGATCATTGCGAACTTCGACAGATGCTCTTTGTGGTAGGGCTGATTTCCCTTTCTGTCTCCACTGGTCTATTCGCACTTGCTCGATCCCTCACCGTGCTCGTTATCGCCCACGCGCTTCAAGGGCTATCTGCCGCCACGGTGTGGATCGTCGGACTGTCTATAATTGCGGATTTTGTGCCAACTGAGCGCGTCGGGGAGACTATGAGTTATACGACTGTTGCGCTTGCGTGGGGAACGTTGTTAGGTCCCGCTATTGGCGGGGTGGTGTATGAAAAGGTAGGCTTCTACGGGGTGTTTATAGTTCTCATATGTCTGCTGGTTGTGGATGTAGCCATGCGATTTGCGATGACTGAGGGAAAGAGTGAGTTCTGTATGATTTCCCTGGCTGTGTGTTATCGCTTACTGTCAACAGAATCCATGCAAGTCAACGACTCTCCTAAGTTGAAATCTAGCTTCACCTCACTTGCCTCCAAGCTCAGTGACGAGAGTTACAACACATTTACAGCTCGCGGAGAAAGTTCCACCGGCAGTATCTTAACCATAAATCACGGCGATGACCAAGCCCCTTTACTGGGATCTTCAAAACCAGAGGTCGAAAATGTGCAGCAGAGTTGTTTGGATGTTGACTCATCACATCACGTGCTCCCTCTCTTGAATAGCTCACTCACTAACTACCAATACACACTACTACGCATCCACGAGGCTTCTCCCCCAACAGTGTAGATACCACTATCCACACAGGTTATGAGCGCCGTGCTTACCCTCTGAACGATTCCATCGTCATCGACGCATTTTCTGCGTCCGCTGCTGCGGTGCGTCGATCTCTTCGAGATCTGCAGCGATTTTCTGAATAGCCTCACTTTCACTTGGCCTTGGCGCCAAGACTCATCGACAGACTGTCATCTGTTGACTGTCATCTACAGACTGCCCTCTTATCCACTACCTATCCTCTGCTGCTGAGCACTGCCTTCCATCACCAACATGGAATCCGGCAAGTTGAACACATCCAACTACTCAAAGCAAGTTGACCATATTCCCCGCCTCACTGGTGCGGCTGGATATAGGGCATGGATTAACCTGGTGAAACTGTCGTTCGAGTTCATCGAAGACGACCTCTGGGAAGTCTTCACGGGAGAATTTGTTCCTCTCACGCGAGTTCCTATCAAACTAACCGTGACTCAGCTACGACTAAGGGCTGCTGAACACCTGTCGGTCAGCCCTAAGGCAGTCTCACCTGCCCAGCTCAGTGACTATGAAAAGGACAACGTGACGAAGCTTAACGATAGCTTTAAGCACTGGAAGCGACTCAACAAGGTCGCGATATATCTTATGACCTCGCTGCTTAGCCCTAGTATTCTAAAGGAGATCACTAGCGTCTGGCCGGCCTCCAATATCCACGCCATACTGCTCGGTCGGTATGGCAGGCAGACGAAGGAGCACCTCCTAACCAAACATACAGTGTTCTACACCCTGACTTACTACGGGAATAACCCTCAGGGGTTTATAACACAGTTCAACTCAGCACTATTAGACTATAACGACGTTCTCACAACGAACTTGACCTAGGAGCAAATTTATACTCAATTCGTCTTCGCCATCGAGTCTCAACAATAGATAATCCAATAGGTGGAGTCACAATCGTTCAACTTATAGTCACCAAGCCTCTTTGAGGATCTTGTTTCAGCATTCCTTAATCACGAGTTAATATAGATAACTCGCGGAAGTAGCCATACTAACTCCGCTACAATGCAAGAGAAGAACAAGAAGAAGGACAAGAAAGGGAATGATTCTAAGGAAAAGGACAAGGGCAAGTTCGATAAGACAAAAAAAGTCTACTACACGTTCCATAAAAGAGATAGTTTTCATTCTAGCGAGAGCTATACGCAGAACCCGGCCAATAAGTCTCAGGGAGCTATATCGGCAACTACTAGCCAGCCTGAACCAACTTCTGCTTCCTCTTCTATTCCAAGTCAATGTCAAATTGATAGTGTGCCTCATAACGCCAATACCGCGTGGGTTGATGACCCAACTAACCTCTTCCTAAGTGCTACGACTATCACTATCAGCTCAGAGCATACTAAGGAACTTCCTCAACATCTACATAACGATCACCTATTCTTTGAGGACCCAAGCCTTATCGAGAACGTCGAAAATAACTATATACTAACATCCGAGAGCTCTACAAGCTCAACTAACCCTGATCTCCCTGATCTTCCCGATCTTCCTAAGGACGTTATTTTCTCTCTTAACGCCTTAGTCTCAACTAATAACAACAGCACTCCTATCATCGACCAGGAGACCTGCATCACCGACTAGATGCTAGACTCAGGCGTAAGCGCGTATATATCACCAAATTCGACCTATTTTGTCAACTTCACGGCTTGCAGAGTACCTATAACTCTCGCAAATAATTACACCGTCTACGCTAACGGATATAGGGACGTTTTACTCAACACTATTAATCAATATAGTGAAGTCGTTCAACTTCGGCTGAAAAAGACCTAGCTAGTTCCCAAATTGGCCTACAACCTAATCTCTACACACCATCTAACACTCGACAATAAGCACGTACTAATCCGACAGAACACTACATTCCTAATAGACGGTGATACTAACACTACCGTCGCGTGTGCGCACCTCCGCAGCACGTAGTACTGGTTTGAAAACGTCTTAGGTAGTGCCTATTACGCCTAACTCAACCGTGCTGATCTTCTCGCCTTCTCGGCGAACAGTCATATTCCCAAAGAAATAATTATCTCACGAGACCTTACATATCAATAGGCATACCACACTAGTTATCAGAAGGTTAAACGCATACCTACTCACACTAAGGGTATTTAGTTCAAGAAAAACATAGCTATTCTCCAGCCCTATATCCTATGCCTTATAGGGAAAGGGCACGTTAACCCATACGGTTCTATTAAACGAATTGCTTCCAGGCTAGGTGAATTTCTATATATCGATCTATAGGGTCCCTACAGTATCGAGGGCATTAGTCATATTACCTACTACCTAGCAGTTATCAACGACGCCACTAGGTTCTATTAGATATTCCTACTAAAGAACAAGAGTAAGACCTACGATAGGCTCAAGTAATATATCACTTACATTGAGGCTTAATTCCCTTACTAAGTAAAATGAATTTAAGGTGACGATACTACTAAATACTATACCGTCGAACGTTTCTATTCTAAACGCGGCACTGACTTTATTCGAAACCCGCCCTACTCTCACTAACTAACCGGTATCCCCGAATCGAAAAACCGCTAGTTAGTTGAACTGCTCGTTGCGGTTATAGTGGAGAATCAACTACCAAAACACCTCTAGTCTAAGCTTATTCTCGGTGTCAACTACACACTTAATCGCTTATGGCATTCAACTATCGATATATCCCTATACGAACGTTTCTACAGCCGTAAACTAGACCTTTCACACCTTTGAGTGCTCGGCTGCACTGCTTGGTACCTACTAGACAAAACCAAGCGTGACACTAAGCTAGGTGCCTATATAGCTGAGGGTCATCTCGTTGGTTATGAAGTAACTGGCTACCGGATCTATAACGTATATAGCCGCAAGGTTATTCGCTCGAGAAACGTTATATTCTATGAGAATCGGGTAACGGACCTTCCATAACCCGAATATAACCTAGATAACGGCACTCCACGATCCTCTTTGAAGGCAACTAAAGAAGCTGAACTTGACAGAAATCAGCTTAGTCACCGGTTTGTACCACGAGAACTGCTTAATATCGTTAATTCAAACAAAGAAAACAAGTATATAGATACTACTCAAGTGCCACTACCTCAAACTAACTCTAAATTGGTTTATCAACCGCCAGTTCCAGGAGTAGATTGGGAACTGAACAAACCTATACCCTATAACCCTGTTCACCCTAATCCTATTATTCCTATTGCTGATCTCCCTGTTTTCGAATGATCGAAAATATCTATAGGTCCCTTATAATATCTATCCCTGATCGACTACCCTTCTCCTGCTAATACACCCTCGCCGCCGCCGATTCACGCCGGATACTAACTGCCGACTAACCCTGACGATACGGAGGATCTAGGGGGTGATAACAACCTAGGGGGAGGAGAGGAGTCATAGTTGTTCGAGGACACCACTGAACAACGGCTATTAGGGGAAGAAGCACTAGGTAGCTTCTTATTATCTAATAAGCTGAGTGCTCCGGCACCTCGCCGCTCTGGCCGCACTCTTATTCCGTCAAAAGCTGGATTAGAATCAAAGTAGTACTTAGAAAAGTATATACGCAAGAAGAGGACTTCTAAAATAGCTGCCGCTACTGCTGCCACGGCTGATGACCTTAGCGAACGGGTCAAAAACCTCACGGTCAATGCTGTAACCGTCCATGAACATATCTTCACTAAAGCTCTCCTTAGCGGCCTTAACGCCGCGTCCACACGTACACCTATAGGCATTCCTGAAATATTCGCTGAAGCCATGGCGTCTCCTTAGAGGGATAAATGGCTCGCCGCAACGCGTAAGGAATTTCGCAAATACGACGAAAACGGCACCTAGCGAGTCTATAGCCCGCCTATATATCGGAAGCTGCTACTATTACGCTAGGTGTTCCGCATCAAATATGACGGTACCTACCGTGCTTGACTAGTCGTAAAGGGCTATTTCCAACACCCTGGCCGCGATTATCATGACCTCTACGCTAATGTCGCAAAACAGATGTCGTTCAAACTGTTCGTTGCCGCCTGTGCAGCGCTCGGTTGGCACATAGACTATATCGACGTGGTTACCGCGTTTCTGAACGCTGAATTGAAGGAAGAGATTTATATCAAACTTCCTGACGGCGTTGCCTAGGACTTCCCTAGTAAATGTGGTTTTCTAATAAAGTCCATATATAGCCTCAAACAAGCACCTCACGAGTGGAATACGCTGGTCAACAACGTTCTCACTACCATCAGTTTCGTTTGGTTTAACTTAGATTATTCAGTTTATTCGTATACTCGTGGTCGTAGGGTGTTCCTTCTCATCTATGTTGACGACATACTCGTTATCTCTCCTAATACCGCTAATATTGAATGGGCCAAGGCCTAACTGAAGAAGCACTTCGACATCACTAACAGCGGTCATATAACCCATTTTCTGGGTATTAACGTTATCATATCCTCTAGCACCATTTCGCTCTCGCAAAAGGGCTATATCCAGTCTATCCTAGACAAATTCGACTTCAACGAACTCAATACTATCACTATACCATTCAATGAGTCTGAGATCCTTTTTCCGAACGAGGGAATAGCGTCTCCGCAAGCAGTTCTCCTATACCAGGAGCAGACAGGGTCATTAATATGGCTCATAATCAATACACGACCTAATATTTCATATACAGTAACGAAGATCTCTCGTTTTATACATAATCCCAGCTCGCAGCACCTCACCGCTATGAAGTATATCTACCGCTACCTCAAGGGCACAACGAACTACGCCCTAGTCTATCACCTCACTGTTGACCCTATTGTTAGCTACGCTAATAGCGACTAGGCTAGACGACACGCTGAGAAGTCGCTGAGCACTAGCGGATTCATCTTTCTACTTGCCGGTGCACCAGTCGTCTAGGCCTCGAAGAAACAAACCTGCGTTGCCCTTTCCAGCGTTGAAGCTAAATACGTTACCGTATGCCTCGCGGTCCAAGAGTTGGCGTAGTTACACCTCTTCCTACATAAAGCTACTCTCGACGACTTTGTGCAACTCCTAACTATTATCATGGAGGACAACAGAGGGTGTATTGACCTATCCAACAACCCTGAGTTCCACCAGCGAACTAAGCATATCAACATTCGATACAACTTCCTCAGGGAAGCTGTTGCAGCTAGACGCTGCGTTCTACGCCCTATTCCTACAGCTGACCAATTGGCCGACGGCCTCACCAAACCGCTACAGCGAGTGAAGCACCAACGCTTCGTTCAAATGCTTGGTATTCGACAAATTTGACTGCTGCTCTTACAGCTATTCTGCTGGCTGGCCTTCTATTTAATACCGGGACCCACTTCTCCGGTTTCTCCGCAAATGGAGGCTTCTCATTGGCTAGCGTCTGACGACACGTTGCCTAATCGGGCTTAGTCTAGCATGTTTTTCTATTGTCATATAGTTTTTTCACATACTCTCTCTCTGTTTGTATTGACTGTTTGTTCTGCTCACATGGCCGTTCGGTCGTGGGGGGTGTTTGGATGTTGACTCATCACATCACGTGCTCCCTCTCTTGAATAGCTCACTCACTAACTACCAATACACACTACTACGCATCCACGAGGCTTCTCCCCCAACAGTGTAGATACCACTATCCACACAAGAGTGAAGTCGGGGCGTCGGCCACCGTTGTCAGTTTATTGCGCTCTCCGCACTTGCCATTGGCATTGGTGACAATTGTGGTGATTTCGATGGTCATTTCATCGCTGGATGCTGTTAGTGGGCCATTATGCACTCTGAATATTCCATAACCTAATTAATTACCTGATGGTTTTCTTTATAGACCCTTCCTTCATTCGTTATGAAAGATTCCACTGGTCATCTGGTGGCGCTGTTTTAATATTCATGGTACCTGCCATCGCCAGCTTATCCACCATATAAATTGCAGAGTTAGCTAGCAAGATCGGACATCAGATCATTGGAGCAGCTGCATTCATGCTCGTCGGGATTTCACGGTTCGTCATGCAGCTTGTTCAGCATAATACGGCGAGTGAGAAAGTGCTCTTGGCTGGCATTTTGGCTGTGCTAGGTGCCTGCATTGCCGCAATCGAAATTTTGCGATAACTGAAGTGTTATACGTAGTTGAAGACCATGAGGTTGAATTCCCTGGGGCCTTTGGAGATACTCTCCCCATTGCGCAGGCCTGTGCGCTCTTCAATATGGGAATTGCGGCAGGTCAGCTGCTAGGCCCGGTTGCGATGGGCATTATCCGGGTTCACGCTGGGTGGCATGTGCTGATGGTCACTCTTGGAGTGTGCTCTGGGCTGATGTCGCTGCCTTTTATGCTTATCAGAGAGAAAAATATGGAGTCCACGGAAAATCAGATGGAGGGTTGTGTTTAAGATGGGATTAGGATTTGAGCTATGCTTGGCTTTTCTTGTCAGAGTGTCACCTACCGGGGCCCTCGATCAGATACTTGTATAAATCGTGTTGAATTTCGTCTTTTTCTTTGGCGGGCAGGGATTGGGTACGTGGAATTCACCAAAAGTTGCTCAATAACATGAACTGTCAAATAGCGGTGTGAGATAGGATAGGGCATACGCGATGTATTTAGTGCTGGCCTTCGCAGAAGAAGCAACTCAGACACCTCTTTCTCTTCAAAATAACCTCTAGGTGTTCTCTCTCTATTACCTACTACCCCCAGTGGCCGTTCCTGATTCGCAGACAGGACTGGTCGGGGCTGTCAGCCCGGCCCCTCTTACAATATGGAATTAAATCGAGTCTCCAAGGGTTGCGCAAGGTACATCTTAGGAATAGTGTCATTTCTGTATTCACAATTTTGCGGACATTCACTCAAATTCTGTATAGCCTTTTGTCTCCTTAAGCGTACTACTTGGATAACTTTCTCTGCTCTGCTTTAAGCCTAACTGGAGAAGAGGGATGGCAGAAAAGACAGTCACAAGCATGGGATCAACAACAGGAACATCGAATCCCGAAAGCTCAAGTCGCTTTCTGATCCCTTCAGCACAACCTATAAAACCAGTGCAACCTAGGATAATAGAATATGCGCCTTATCTCGCACCAGAGCGAGGGCATGCTCAGCTAACCTATTCGTCATTTCATTGACTTCGCCCTTGATTTCAAGCGATCGCATAGCGATGGCATGACAACCAATGAATCTATACTAACGGCTGCTGACCTAATTGCGATGCATTGCAATTCAGTTACTCCTATGGGATAGGGAAGGAGGCCTAGATAGCTTCGTAACATATTGTATAATCACTCCCTTTTATATTAGTAGGAGCATCGACTCCAGTTCAAACGCTGCCGGTAGGGACTGAGTTATCAAAGCAGTTCTGCTCCTGAGCGACTGCTGTTCCAGCCCTAAGAGCGAGAACGGTGTCGGATCGAGCAGCATCTGCGGTAAAATGAAAGGAGGTAGTGCGTGGGGCTGAAAGAAAAGACACAGTGGCCGGCCTGTGGGGGCGATAGGAAAGAAAAAGAGGGGGGGGGGGATGGAAAGAAATGGGGCGGCGATGAGTGCGATGAGTGCAGGATAGAGGGGAACGAGAGAAGAGGGAAGGGAACGGAATCAGGTCAAGAGGACGACGCCAGGTCTTTATGTCAGGCGGTCTGAGGGGACGTTACATGACGGCGTATCGTGACGCTGAACCATAAAAGGCAAAACTAACCGGATGCAGTAATTCACAGGTCCGCTGTTTACACAGTAAAGCGGAGGTCCTAGTCGAAGCACTCCGCGACCCCACCTGTCGGGCCGTTTCACATCATCAACCTCACTTGCTGCCTGTCGCCTCGAACTCGGAAGCATCCCAACACCAGGGCCATGGATGAACGACCCTTCAGCAATCCAGCTGTCTCCAGTCCTTCGCAAAAGCGCCCTGCTGAGGAGATACCGGGAGCCAACCGCCCAAAGCGCGCAAAATACGCCTCTGCTGCGTGGTAATATTGTTCCTTGCCATTGGCATACTTTCGCTAATCGATATCAGCAAAGAGTGCAAGAGATGCAAAGTCAAGTGCATACAATTTGACGATGACGCACGTTGCCAGCGTTGCGCAACCATGCACATTCCCTGCGTTGTTGTTCAGACCGCCATGCAGGCGACGAAGGATAAAAAGGAGAAGCAAAGGGTCTCTGGCGATAGGTAAAAAAAGGCCACAATAGCAACTCGACTGGTAGCTGATTGAGCGCAGCCATTATAAGCAGCTGAGCGACGACGTCGCTTCACTGCGTCGGGAGCTGACGGCGCTGACGGCAAGCGTGAAGTCTCTCTTGGAGAGGGTTCCAGCTCAATCGTCTGTCGCTAACTCCCGTACTCCGTGTGCGCAGTCTACATGCCGAGTCTACAATAGTACTACTTCCCTCCGGGGCGGACAGCCAAGGGAGCCGCAATTCGTTGGGCCAACACGGTCTGCTTTCAGCTTTAATATTGTCGAGACGGCGCTCACTCGTATGGGTATCTCAACAGATCAACATATGCCCACAGCACAGTCGTCAAATACTTCCTCACGAGAGCCAACTCCAGAGCCATCGCCAGAAGTTCCCGCGGCAACGTTTTGCTCGGAACCCGACTGTCTGCTCAGCTTTTCTGACGATGAAGTTGCGCGACTCATCGGCGTTTACCAAGAGGAAGTTGTCTGTTGCCACCCGATCCTTGATACCGAGTTGCTAGCGCTCAACTTTCCACATATATTAGAGCTGGCCAGACATCCTGATCACCTGGAGGTCATCTCCCCGAAACTTGAAAGGAAGGACATACACTTGCTTAGAATAGTTATAGCAACAGCGATCACCACTGAGCCGCAAGGGAAGAACGAGCTCTGCGACAAATTGATCGCCGCTGTGGAACAGGATGTTGGGAGCATATCGAGTACTTTTGAAGTTGAATTGAAAGACATACAAATCATGGCCATGCTAGTAAGTCTAAAATAACCCTCAAATGGCGATCCTAAGGTTGTCTAGAGAAATTGCTAATTGCTTGCAGAGCATCTACTTCTGCCATATCGAAGAAGAGCTGTTCGCTTGGCGTGCTATTGGCCGAGCTGCTCGCCAGTGTTTAGAGATGGGCCTCCACCGCAAGCAGAGCCTAGTCAATCACTTCAAAGACGCAGACGCTCGCGATTTCGCTGTTCAGGTCTTCTGGGTAGTGTACGAGCTCGACCGTCGATGGAGCTTCGGCACCAGCCTTTCCTTTGCACTCGATGATCGCGACATCGATCCGAAATTGCCCGAACCCGATGGCGAGCATTCGTATCTCAAGTGCATGGTCAGTTATGCAAGACTTTGTTCTAAAGTATGGGAAGCGTTGCCGCCATATGGTTCCTCGTCACAATGGATACCGAAAGAAAAAGAGGACTACTTGGAATTTGTCACTCAGAACTGGCTTCTGTCGATCCCGAAAGAAGTACAATTCAGACATCCGCGCCTAGGGCTCGCGCCGAGGAATCAGCCTCGGAGACTGCACCGTCTCCGGACTTTGTGTTATCTCCGCGGCAATTATATGCGCCTCCTTATCCATCGACACCATGTGCTGAATTCCGACAACATTAAGACGGATATGCAAAGTGCGCGTCTAGTCGTTGATATCGCCAAAGATGGTATCGAGGTGTTGGTCCATTTGAACGGAACGAGCGATATATACGTTCGCCAACAAGCTATATATCATTTCTATCTGTTGAGCGGTCTTGCTATCATGCTTCTCGCTGTCTGCCACGCCCCAAACATGTTTGCAGAGACATGTAGAGACTCTTTTGTGTCCGCCGTGGAGCTTGTCAAAGGCTTCTCCCGCCACAGCTCCGCTAGTCGCAGGCTGTGGAAGAGCATTCGCAGTATTTTGCCTGTCATTAGGTCACTCGGCGGTCAAGGAGATGCAGCAATTGTGAAGGATACTAGTGGTATCACTGAGACCGCTGCTCGAAGCTCTAAGTCATGGGAGCACGATCAACCGCCAAATGGGGCCACTGGAGAGACCATTTGCGGGCCGCACAGTCTTTGGACGGACAACAACCCAATTTTCAATGGAGACCTTGACACTACAATACCTGACGTCTTTGACTTGAGCAACAACCTCATGGACCTATACAATGCTTTCGGATCAACGGGTACGGCTCAGCCGATGCAGCCAGAAACTGTAGTGGGCAACTTGAATGGACAAGGTCTTTCCTGGTGGGAGATGGATGAGATTTCGCGGCACTTCCAAGGCCTCATTTGAAGGCAGGAGCCTACTCGAGTAGCAAATCTGGATTTTTATTACCCGAGTCCAGCTCGATCTGCTTTATGCCGCCGCGCTCGTTCTGTTGCGCCGCAACGCGTCGCTTCACCACCTTCCTATTCGGTGATGGCGGCGACTGTCGAGCCCTACGAACAACGTCTTGAACATGCTGCCCTAGCTCTGGCGGAACGCATGGCCCTTGCGAGCATCGTTGAGTCAAATCCTAGGTAACCGTTGCATCTTATCGTTCATCAACATCATTTCTCTCTTCAAACGGTGTTTTTACACGATGTTCTTGCCGAGTTAATGTTACCCGCACTTATAGCCCGTATTTCAATTTGTATTTCTAGTATTGATTACCCATTCAAGATCCCACATTTTACCTCCGGAGTGAGACCCTCAAGTTCCTAGGATCATATTCGACCCCAGTATCCATGGCATGGTTCGCTATTGATTGCTCCCAGGAGTAGGATCATAGTTGTCAAGGATATACATACACGCTAAGCGGAGGACACAGACCCACATGGCGAATCTGGTTTCCTGAAAGCGAGGAAGCTACCTTTCTTTTGCTTCCTCGCGCTACCTCTTGTACCTAGAGTCGACTATAGCTTTCTTAGATATTGATTATTCATCTGGAGTATACCGTCCACATCTATGCATACGTGAGACCCTCACAATAGTTCCCAGAGGGCCTACAGCTCCCGGGGGTGAACTGCATAGCTCTGGGGAACGAGAGGTGGTATCCTGGGAACTTGGGTTACTACTTCTGGGAACAATTGTGCAGTTCTGCTCCTGGGCGCTTGCTGTTCCAGCCCTAAAAGGGTCTCACTATGTATAGAGGTGAATAGTGTCTCGAGATGAACAGTCGATATTAAGAACAACTATAATTGACTCTAGGTTCAAAAATGTAGCGCGAGGAAGCAAAAGAAAGACAGCTTCCTCGCGTTCAGGGGAACCCAGATGCACCATGTGGGTCTGTTCCTCCACTTAGCGTGTATGCCTCATGTATATCCCTGACAACCCCCATATGTCTGTTTTCAACCAAGTTTGCAGTGCTCTAAACGACCTTACTAAGCCCACATCGTATATATTCCGTATTTTCCATAGTATTCAAAATCCACACTCTCAAGTACTCAATTGGCTATGCCCGCACTAGTCCGTACTGCAACGGCAAAGTTCCGACATGAATTAATGCGTTTTGATTGAGATAATCGATTTTGAAATTTCGGAGTAGAGTTGGGTGCGTAGCTCGGGCGAGAATTACGCTAGTTATCAAAAGTACAGCTTAGTAACCTTTATAACACCAACTCTGTATTGCTGAGTGTTGTTTTGATGCAGACGAAGTCTCAGATGGTTATTCATTCAAGATGCGTCGAATCTTCAGTCACCTCGAATGGATGTACTCTGGCCGATACGATACGGTGGACACGCTCGAGGAAGCCTCCTTGAGACGACCAGGTCTCTCCAACTGTGAACCAAGGCTCTTTCATAGTATATAGTTTGAATTGCGCGGGCGCACCTACGCCGCAGCTGTCCCTCTACCTAGCAGTGACCGCCCACCAAACTCACGTTCTGCTACTTGAAATAGTGGCAACCCTTGGAAGTATCCATTGCCCTTTGTACCAACAGCCTCCCAAGTCGCCTTAGCCTCTTCATCTCCAATAGTCACAAGCGATACGTCTCGCCCAGATGCTGCCGCATCAGCAACCAGCTGAATTTGGCAACACCGTTCGAACAAGACAAACCATGCGACTGTTGCCTCAATAGTAGGGCCAGCAGTCAGGATACCGTGATTTCCCAGTAGCGCCGCCTTCTTATTTCCAAGACACTTTACGATAGCTTTGCCTTCTTCAGGTGCTAATACTAGACCTGCAAAGCTAGTGTAGAGTACGTGGTCGTTGTAGAAGACGCAGAAATCTTGAGTCAGCATGTCGAGTGTTCGACCAGTTGCGCACATGGCCCGGCCATATAAGCTGTGTGAGTGGGCTGCGCAGAGAACATCTGGTCGCGCTTTATGAATTTCAGCGTGGATTGCATACGCAGCTGGCATCCCATTAGTATCTTTCCTTGACCAAGTGACTCCGACTTGGAGACTCACCATAATTCAACCTCTTATTTTTTCCGCCTTCTACCACTTTACCGTCATGATCCACGCGGATCAAGTCCTCATCCCGAATCAGGCTGAAATGTGTGCCAAATGGATTCACCCAAAAGCTAGTAGGGTCCACAGGATCTCTAAGCGTGATATGACCCGCGACACCTTCAGCTAGTCCGAATTGTGCGAAGACTCGGAAAGCGATGGCGAGACGGTGCTTCAAGTATGCGCGTTCCTCGTAGGGATCCGAAAATTTCGGCGGGCTCTCGGCTTCTTCATCAACAAAGGCGAGTGATGGGTGCCCGGATGTGTACTCAGGCTGCAAATGCTTCTGAGTCGTGAGAGGGTTGGACTGTGTGATGGAACAGTCTGACGCGACAGGAGCGCCTTGGAGAATAGCAGGCGGTGACATGATAGTGTGGTTTGCTTGAGACGGGGTGTCAAAGGAGGTTCGCAATGAAAAACTTTGAAGTTACTTCATCTAGAAAAGTTGACATCAACGGAGGATATGTTCTTATTGTAATCGAACGGAAACAGACGGAAATCCATGGCAAATGCTATTCCGTAGTTTGGACGGGTTCAGGAAGCACAAGTATGGGGAAGACGTTCCGAGCACGTGCGCGGAACCGGAACGCCGACTTACTGCAAGATTGCAACGGACATTGCCCTGGTCTCCAAGACACGGAAGCGGAGCGTTGCCTGGATCTGGGATTGCAAGGTTCTCCACACTATGTCTCAATACCCCATGGGGTCTTCAACCGAGGGCCATCGCATGGTGGAATTGGTAGATGCTCGCACTCAAAGTGCATATGTACCCCTGACTGTGCACCTGAAATGATCAACCCTACGGCTAATCTCGAGTTCCATTTTTGATTTTATCATTTCTCAGCCAGAATGGACTCCAAGAAATCCCTCGAGATTGTCGAGAAGGTAGACACTTCATCCCAAGGCCGTACTGCGGATTTGGATGAGGCTACGCGTCGAGCTGAGAGGAAGCTGCGCACCAAGATCGACCTTTATATCGTGCCGACTGTCGCCTTGCTCTATCTCATGTGCTTTATCGATCGGGCGAATATTGGTGAGCGAGTACGAGGTGATCAAAGACAGGGTCCTAACAATGTTGCAGGTAACGCGCGTCTTGCTGGCTTTGAACAAGACCTAAACCTTTATGGTTATGACTACAACATCGTGTTATCAACCTTCTACATATCGTACATTCTCTTCGAGATCCCAACAACGGTTTGCTGCAAGCTGATAGGTATGGCTTTGGAACCTTGGTATATGAGATATCTGCGCTGACGAATTGGCTCAGGCCCCGGTTGGTTTCTGCCATTGACGACCCTCGGCTTCGGTGTCGTCTCAGTTGCGACTGCTTTTGTTCGTACCCGCGCTCAGGCATGCGCAGTTCGATTCCTCCTAGGCATGTTCGAAGCGGGCATAATGCCCGGCATTGCGTACTACCTCTCGCGCTGGTATCGCCGAGCCGAACTTGCATTCCGCCTTGGCTTATACATGACCATGGCACCGCTGTCCGGTGCCTTTGGCGGCCTTCTAGCTTCTGGCATTCTAAACTTGTCACATTTCGGATCACTGCACAGGTGGGAAATGTATGTTGATATTCCAGCACTTCACTAGATTCGCAACTCGCTGACAACGATCCAGGATCTTTGCCATCGAAGGCACCGTCACCATTATTCTATCACTCATCGCCCTTGTTACCCTGACCGACCGGCCCGACACCGCCCGCTGGCTCTCTGAAGAAGAGAAGGAACTTGCTATCAATCGCGTCAAGTCGGAGCGCCTCGCCCAAGCCGTTCTGCTCGATAAGATTGATGGCATGAAGCTGAAGCGCGGCTTCACGAACCCCATCACAATCGCTACAGCGTGCATATACATGCTCAACAACATCACAGTACTCTCAATCTCTTTCTTTCTCCCTACCATCATCAAAAGTATCTACCCAGATCGCACAGCCGTGCAACAGCAACTCCTCACTGTGCCCCCATATATCGTTGGTGGCTTCTTTGTGCTCTTGATAACGACACTAAGCTGGCGCTTCGATCACCGGCAATGGTTACTTGCAATTACCGGGCCCACGGCCATGGCAGGATTTTCGATCCTGCTGGCTACGCTTGATGCGAACGTACGATACGGAGCCATCTTTCTGACGGCGAGTACGGCATTTACGCTGGGTGCGATGTGTAATGCGCAGGTCAGTGCAAACGTGCTGAGTGACTCGGCGAGGAGCATTGCAATTGGGACGAACGGTAAGTCTTTTACCACTCTTTCTCTGGTGAATGTTAGACCGGACACTGACAGTCGTCGTAGTCATGTTCGGCAATATTGGTGGCCTCATTGCAACGTGGACATACCTCCCTTGGGATGCGCCAATGTACCGCATTGGTAATGGTGTGAACCTCGCGTGCGCCATTCTTTGGACAAGCGTCGCTATTATGGCTTCCTTCTGGATGAAGTACAACAATAAGAAGCGTGAGAAATGCGAGGCTGGTGCGCACGAGCAGCTTGCGGGGTTAAGCCAGAAGGAAGTTCATGATTTGGAGTGGAAGCACCCTGATTGGCGGTGGAGACCGTGAGGCGACATCCTGAAATGTATTGATGTTTTCAACACTTCTATGAATTCGCCTGTATGTAGCGCGAAGCTTTGTAGTAGAATAATGACGAAATTACGGGGTTGTACTGCGGTACTTGAGGTGTTGCTTGGTAGGACGATCGCGAACGGAGCTTGTAGAGGACTATTGTAGATTAATCAATATGCCAAGCCTTTAGGGGTGCCAAAATATCATGCGACAAAACAATCAAAATGATACCATGCGAGAAACCCAACAAGAAGACAGAGAAGGCCTCGGTGAAGAGTGTTGGTGAGGCTCTGGCTGCCAAGGTGGGTGTGGTTCGAGGTCTCGTGAGAACGGCATAAAGCCCTAAAACCCCAAGCCGAAGTAGAATAATGGTACCTAGTAATTTAATGGACGAGTTGCAGAGTCTCGGTCTTTCTGATCCACATTTTCGCCCAATTAGCCCAACCGGAAACAAGGCATGGCTCTTCGAGGCAATCGACGATTTATCCCGTTACCTTGTCCGAGTTCTTACTCTTAGACACTACAGCTCAACTAACACATCTTGGACAAAGTCCAAGGATGCCAGATACGCCCGATCAAAGAGTGGGGTGGATATATTTGCTAGGGATGACAACAAGCAAGTAGAGAGTATGCTTTGAAGACATCTCAATTGGCGGAAAGGTGATGATAACCTAGTTTCCTGGACAAGCTCGTTGTTGTTTGCGCTATAGTATATCTTCTACTTGGACGCTAATATCAAAGACGGATCGCCGCTCGACAGTATTTGTGTCTGTATAATTGACGCCCCCAGCTTTTCAAAGAGCGCTTTCATTCGAGATATGCATCTCGTTTAAATCTATGGGCCGTTTGATGCAAAATGCGACAATTCAAGCAGGTCCGGTTGGGAATATATTACTTTGGAGAATACCTGTCGCAGGGAGCACTGAAAATCGAAGGCAAACGTGGAATTCTTTTAGCAGAAGACATGATCGACCACGACTTGTATGCCTCGCAGCCCAAGTTCAAGGAGTCTGCGAAGTGGAGACGCAAGGCAAGCCTTTCTTGGGCAAAGCCGGTAACTCGTCTCCGGCAAGAATTCTACTATGAATCGGTCAAGGTAATTGCAAACGAGCTACAGTGCTTTTTACGACCCTAATCACATGATACGATATTCATATTATGGCTAGCCATAATACTTGTACCAATGTTCCGATCTCGACCGGTATAATACATAACGTATATAAAACAGGGGTGGGTTGTATATTCGTACTGAATTACAGCTCCAAAAATAGCACCCTCAACAAACAGTCCCCTCAAAAAATAATTCCCGCAAAAAAAGTTCCCTCTCCTTTCCCTCTCCTTTCCCTCTCCTTTCCCTCTCCTTTCCCTCTCCTTTCCCTCTCCTTTCCCTCTCCTTTCCCTCTCCTTTCCCCCTTCTTCGCTTCATATGCTGATGAATATTTCTTGATATGCGCCTTAAGTTCGGCAAATAATTCCTCGATGGGGTTACATACAAGGGGCAAAGTATATTTCACAGCCTTTCTAGCCGCGGTGGAGGCTGCCTCCTCTAGCCAACTTCATTGCGTTGCGTCCTTGCCGAAGCGAAGGCCAAGCCATCTTACAAGCATATGCACACACACACACACAGAGAGAGATAACATGTTCAATGGCAGCGCATGCTGAGATTACCAATACAAATCATGTGGTCATGTAGTTAATGTAATGGCGGCTTTTTTCCTCCTTCGACGGAATAATACCGCGATTTGTTCCGTGCTACCACGGACACGACATACATGTCGTAGTCAAGTTGATTCCGATTCCGACCTGGTCTTCCATAGGTGCTTCCTAAGATACACATAAGGAAGCTCCCACAACTCCCGAATTCTGCCTTGCTAAATTGACAAGTATCGAGATACCAGACGTGTCTTTACATCTAAGTTTTACTACAATGCGCTCCTTTGTCAACTTCTTGGTCGCGATTAGCGCCACATACGTGTTTGCATGCGACACTGAGCATCAATACATTCGTCTGGATGCGGTCTCGAATGTTCCAGCGCCCTCTCCCGCAATTGGCGGCTTCTCTGAAATCTTCACAGAGACCATAGCCGCAATACCAGCGCCACCAACTCCTATCGCCGGATTATTCAACACTACTTCGTTTCCCAAGCAGCAGCAACAGAATATATCCGATTTTCTTCGACAAGCTTCTGAGCTAAGCACTGATTGGAGGATCCACCAATTCTTCCAAGATCAATGCATCACGCAACAGGTGTTCCCAAGTCTATTCACGCAGCCTGCTGGCTTCGTCACACCCTTTTCGCCATTCGATAACTTTTACTTTGTTGGACAAGCCTTTGTGTCGTCTTGGGCATACGATACAGGCGATGGACTGGTCGTGATCGATTCGCTCGACTCCTCCGATGAGATAAAGGCAATCATGCTTCCGGCACTCGAGAAATTCGGCTTCAGTGGGAACGATATTAAACATGTCATTGTTACACACGAGCATCTGGATCACTACGGTGGGGCCAAGTATCTCAAAGAGACATACAACTCGACAATCTACGCCTCTGAGGTCGCTTGGCAAGAAATGGCAGCGTATACGTACCCTCCTAATTCAACATCTATTCCTCCAAGCAAGGATAAGACGCTGGTGGATGGTCAGATCCTTAAGGTCGGAAATGTATCTTTCGAGATTGTCCTTACGCCTGGGCACACCCCTGGTACTCTGTCACTCATCTTTCCCTTGACTACTAAGAATGGCACCGAGCACCACAGGGCAGGCCTGAACGGAGGTACAGGTATCCCGCAGTCTGCTACCGACCGCACGGCCAAAGTACTGTCGCACTATCGTCTTGCAGAAATTGCATACAGGCGAGGGGTCGACACGCTCATCTCGAATCACCAGGTTGCTGACCACGCGCTGTTCAATTCAGACTTGCTTGCTCACTCAAGCACGGACATTCCTAATCCGTTCGTGATCGGCAGAAACAATTATTACAATTATTTGCACATCTTAGGTTTATGCACAAAGTTATACGCGGCGAGACAGGGCATGGATCTTTGGGCTTAAGCTTCAAAGAGAAAAAATCTTCTTGGCATCGGCCAGCTCCTGGTTCTCTTGATAGCGAGTAAGATGGTGCGATCCCAGAAGTGCATATCTAGTGTATTTCGGCTGCCGTACCGTAGCCGAACTTGGTGTATTTAACCTCGCTCTCCCGCGATAGTAATCAAACATGCCCTTTGGCACCAAAAATCTCAGTGTATAAGGATATCCTTCTCCTAATATATATTAGCCTCCTCTAAAAGATAATAGCGCTAATAGATATTAATCTAGCCGCTAATTTACTCTTACCCTTAATAATATCTTGTATCTAGAGATACTTACTATATAAGTCTAAGGTAGTTAATTCTTCTATTACAAAATATCTAGAGCCTAGGTTTGTCAGAATTCTAATATCTATATCACTTATCACAGGCTAATACTAATCTAGGACGTTAAGATAATATAAGAGCTAGTTAGGAAAAGGCCGGTAAGACTACCATAAATATTATAGTATCTACTACGATCGACTATACATATCCGTAGCGCCGCGGAAGAGCTTTTAAAGCCTTTCTAGAATACCTAGATCTATAGCCCCCCAGACACCGCCTTCTCTAGAACTATACGGAAGGCCTTAAGAGCATGTTTTGCCCTAATGGATTTGATATAGGGAATTCAAGTGGTTTATGTTAAAGGCTTCGAAAACAGGGCGGATATTGTGTTCAATCACCAGTAAAGCACGCTGAAGATCCACCACCGATGGCTAGACTTTGACGGTATACATTAGCGAACGTCGTGTCGGAACTGGATTCTTCGCAGTGCGACGAAGGAAAGCGGAAAGCACGAACCCTTCTTTTGCGGCCACATCATGGAAGAACTGACGAACTGAAGAGGTGGTAGAATACCACTAAGGCCCTTCATGATCGGCTTATTCGCGTTCACCTAACTTCCTCCTAGTATGGTGTCATAACACGCCATAGTTCAAATATCGAGACCCCTGAGATCGCTCAACCGATCAGAATACCTTCAATCAATCATCTGATTCTATTGAACATGTTCAGTACTAGCCAGTACCTCAATTCATAATCCTGACAATATCTACTAAGCCAAGAATAGTCGTTGCGTGGGTACCGAGTGCCGGTGTCACCTGATGGTGGGGTAATAGTGGCTTTTGAGCACTTCCTGTCTCAAAACCTAGCACTGCGGCTCGTTTATGATGAATCCTATATCTTTCGGCAGTGTAAATTCGGGGATACAGGTTGGAATTAACCAAGGGCCTATATATCTTCCACCGAGTAAGTACCTCAATGACCTTGAAGTAGGTCTAGGCGGGTCAAGTTGACAGCAGCCGCCCTTTCTAGGCCGACCGGAACCCCGCCCAGAGCCTCTGTCGACCGTGCCTTTTCCCCGAGACCCAGACTTTGTCAGTCGTGATGCACTTCTGGGCCAAATTCACATCAAAGCCTCGGTTACGGGGTCTAGAATAGCTCTCGTTGGTCTTGGTGGCGTCGGGTCTCTGCAAGATAGGCCAAAGTCAGCCTCTCAATGCTAATTGTTTGTTAGGAAGACACAGATTGCCGTCGAATACTGCCACAGATGTCGAAAACGATCCCCAGAGACGTGGATCTTCTGGATTCATGCTAGCAACATTGTCCGCTGCGAGAAAAGCCTACGCGACCATGCCGACCGAGCCAAGATCCCTAAATATATTCGGGCCCGTCAGGGGGGGGGGTTACCCGCGTTAAGAAGTCTTGGCAAGGGGGGGGGTTACGAGTTGATACGTAACCCCCCCTAAGTAGGTCAGCCCTCCATATTTTTTGGTCGGGTTTTTTAGACGTTTGATCAGTATCATCTAAACTACCCTCCTATCACGTTAGAATCGAGAATTTCGGGTGGGAAGGGTGAAACCTGAAGGGGTCAAGTTTTGGTGGGGGATTTTTTGATGGGGTGTGCCAAGCCCGGGACCGACGGGTAGTCTATACCCTTTTCGGCCTGCTCTCTAAGCCGAGGGTTTCGGCCTTAGTAATAAGGCACTCAAGGGTTTTGGGGTTTAGACTAGGGTTGCTGATAATTAGCTAATAAATGACGCTAGCCAAATCCGGTTTGCACTACTAGGTGGGTGAGCTTGGTAAGTAGGGGTATAGAAGGCCTGGATTATATAAGCAGGTATAAGAGAGGTAGAAAATAGCATAGAGGAGGTTTGCAAATTTTTGGTCTCCTGACTAATATTGATTGATATTAGGTGATAGAGGGGATTAAGGCGATCAGATTGATACTAGTACGAGCGTGGTAGGCCTAGCGGTTCGTGAGATATTAGCTAATAAATATTCCATTAGTGCCGGGGGTAGAGTGCCCGGGGTGCCGGAGGTAGAGTGCCTAGGGGTACTAAGGGTAGAGTGCCTAGGGGTGCCGGGGGTAGAGTGCCTAGGGGTGCCGAGGGTAGGGTGCTAGGGGGTGCCGGGGGTAGAGGTGCCGGGGGTAGAGGTGCTAAGGGTAGGGTGCCTGGGGGTGCTAGGGGTAGAGTGCTGAGGGGTGCCGGGGGTAGACTGCCTAAGTGTGCTGAGGGTAGACTGCCCAGGGGTACCGGGCGCAAAGTGCCTAGGGTACTAGGGTAGACTGCCTAGGGGTGCCGGGGGTAGAGGTGCCGTTGGTAGAGGTGCTAAGGGTAGGGTGCCTCGGGGTGCTAAGGGTAGGGTGCCTCGGGGTGCTGGGGGTAGAGTGCTGAGGGGTGCTGAGGGTAGAGTGCCTAGGGGTGCTGAGGGTAGACTGCCCAGGGGTACCGGGCGCAAAGTGCCTAGGGTACTAGGGTAGACTGCCTAGGGGTGCCGGGGGTAGAGGTGCCGTTGGTAGAGGTGCCGTTGGTAGAGGTGCTAAGGGTAGGGTGCCTCGGGGTGCTAAGGGTAGGGTGCCTCGGGGTGCTGGGGGTAGAGTGCTGAGGGGTACTAGGCGTAGAGTGCCTAGGGTACTAGGGTAGACTGCCTAGGGGTGCCGGGGGTAGACTGCCTAAGTGTGCTGAGGGTAGACTGCCCAGGGGTACCGGGCGCAAAGTGCCTAGGGTACTAGGGTAGACTGCCTAGGGGTGCCGGGGGTAGACTGCCTAAGTGTGCTGAGGGTAGACTGCCCAGGGGTACCGGGCGCAAAGTGCCTAGGGGTGCTGGGGGTAGAGGTGCCTAGGGTTGCCGGGCGTGGAGTGCCGGGGGTAGACTACCTAGTGGTGCTGGGGTCGCTGGCTAAGCTTAGTTCTAAAATTCCTCTTGGCGCTTTTTTAAAACCTGGTTTTCCTGTTTAACTTGGGCCAGGGGCTAGGCGCTATTTAGTTCCTCACGTTCTAGGCTCCCTAGGGGTATTATGTTATAGGTTAGGGAAAGAATATACATAGCTTAGTTAAAACGAAAGTCTCGGGTTTTTTTTTTTTTTTTTTTTAGCACGGCTTTTAGGCTTCACTAGCACCCGGGCTAGTTATAGTTTAGTGCCTAGCACTTAGGGATGCCTAGGCTTCCTATCCTGTAGCTTAGTTATAAAGCTTATTTGGCTTTGTTAAAACAGAACTCTTAGTCTCTTTTTTTTAACCCCGCTTCCCGGCTTAACTAGGCCCCGGGGGGAGCTAGGGCTTGGTGCTTATAGCTAATAGACGCCTAGGCCTCCTATCCTGCAGCTTCGTTAAATAATTTTATATCTTAGTGGAAACGTCTTTTTTCTTTAACGCGGCTTTACCGGTGCCTAGGCCTCCTATACCTAAACTTTGTTAAACAACTTTTATATCTTAGTGGAAACGTATTTTTTTTGCCGCGGCTTCCTGGCTTAACTAGGCCCCGCGGCGAGCTAGGGTTCAGTGCCTGACGCCGAGGGGTGCCTAGGCCTCCTATCCCGCAGCTTAGTTAAAGAACCTTTATATCTTAGTGGAAACGAGTTTTTTCTTTAACCCGGCCTCCCCGCTTAACTAAGCCCCGGGGGTGAAGTACGCTTTAGTGCCTGACGCCGCGTGGTGCCTAGGCTTCCTATCCTATAGCTTAGTTATAAAACTTATTTGGCTTTGTTAATATAGAACTCTTAGTCTCTTTTTTTTTATCCCAGCTTCCCGGCTTAACTAGGCACCGGGGCGAGTTGCGGTTTCATACCTAGGCATTAGGCATGCCTAGGCTTCCTATACCTAACCTTTATTAAACAATTTTATGTCTTAGTGGAAATATATTTTTTCTTTAACGCGGCTTCCTGGCTTAACTAGGCTTCGGGGTGAGTTGCGGTTCAGTGCCTAGCCATTACGTATGCTGAGGCTTCCCAACCCTAAGTTTTGTTAAAAACTTTTATATCTTAGTGGAAACGTATTTTTTCTTTAACGCGGCTTTACCGGTGCCTAGGCCTCCTATGCCTAAACTTTGTTAAACAACTTTTATGTCTTAGTGGAAACGTATTTTTTCTTTAACGCGGCTTCCCGGCTTAATAAGGCCCCGGGGCGAGCTAGGGCTTAGTGCCTAGTCGTTAGTGGTGCCTAGGCCTCCTATCCCGCAGCTTAGTTAAAGAACCTTTATATCTTAGTGGAAACGAGTTTTGTTTAACGCGGCTTTATAGGTGCCTAGGCTTCCTATCCTGAAGCTTTGTTAAACAATTTTATATCTTAGTGGAAACATATTTTTTCTTTAACCCGGCCTCCCGGCTTAACTAGGCCCCGGGGCGAGTTGCGATTTCATGCCTAGCCATTAGGCATGCCTAGGCTTTATATACCCAAATTCTGTTAAGCAATTTTATATCTTAGTGGAAACATGTTTTTTCTTTAATGCGGCTTCCCCGCTTAACCAGGCCCCGGGGCGAGCTGCTATTTAGTGCCTAACGCCGCGGGGTGCCTAGGCTTCCCATCCCGCAGCTTAGTTATAAAACTTATTTGGCTTCGTTAAAAGAGACCTCAGGTTTTTAAATTTTTTTTTCAAAACCCGGCGCTCCGGCTCAACCAGAGCCAGGGGCGAGGTACCCTAGTACCTAGATGGCCGTGTTTAGCTACTAGATAGTAGGTTGATTGCTAGATATTAGGCTGACTACCTATTCTTAAGATAGCTAGAATAATTTTATTCACTAAGAAACTACCTACTATCCTATCCCCTAGTGCCACGCATGTAAACTAAAATATGATAAAGCAAAATGGTAGAAAAACACTGCCGCCTCTATAACCTCTGTATCCCACCGCCATCCTTCCCTCTGAAAGTTACTAGGACGAAACCCCTCAGGCCACCAATCCTTATTAAAATAGGGAGTTTGTAGCAGATCACCCTGATCATGCCAAGTGGTGCGTGCACATGATACCCAAAGCACTATTAATAGCTTGCTAGAGAAGCATATATCGCCATTAGCTCCCAAAGGGCCCTTGCAGACCCTAGTAGGTAGATAGCATGTGAAACAGCATGTGTTAGGCTTCGGGTTAATAGCTTCTTCCAATATACTAATAGCTCTAGTATATCGAGTGTCAGCTAAGACCTCACAGCTAGCTAGGCCGTGGCCTATAGCCTGCTGCCTAGTTCGGCTATCTTCTTCCGTCACTATATATATATATTGTTAGTAGGGTGGAAGAGTAGGGTAGTAGGGTAGTGGGGTAGTAGGGTAGTGGGGTAGTAGGGTGGAAGAGTAGGGTAGTAGGGTAGTGGGGTAGTAGGGTAGTGGGGTAGTAGGGTAGTGGGGTAGAGAACTTACCTAGCCAACTGATAAAACAGATAGGGCACCGCTGTTCTGTCCAAAACTTCACTGCACTAACAAGGAAGTCGATAGTTCCTAGATTCTGCCGCTGTCGGGAACTCACCCTATCCACTACTACAGATTGCCTAAGTAGGCGCTCAGAGCAGCGGTCACACTGCGCCCAGAGGCGATCACATACTTCTAGGGCTTCTCCGTCAAAAACCCTAGCGATCACGCGGCGGCGGCAGATCTGATCTGTCAGATAGTGTTGGAAGAAGACCTTCTCTGCTGACGCCTGAGGCACTAACTCCGGCTGAGGCAGCTGATTCAACTGGTAGGGTTGCACTAGGCAATAAGACCAAGCGGGCGAGTTAGGTGATCTACCCGCCCTACCTGATTCCTGCATAAAATTCGTTATCTCGTATGCACCAGGCATAAAGTGGATAACTAGGTTGACGTCAGGGAAATCATAGCCAGCACCAATTCCACTCGTGGCTAGTAGCATCGAGACCTTGTTCCGAAAGCGGTCTAGCTGGCTGAGCTTCTCATCTTCAGCGAGGCTAGCATGGAATCTAGCTGCCTGAGGCTCTAAGGCATCAAACAACCTATCAACCAGTGCCTTGGTTCGACAGAAGATAATAACCTTCCCATCTGCCCTTAGACCAAAGGGGCTATGGTCGAAATGAAACTTTTTAATGAACTGGCTAATATGGCCAGGGTAGTCCGCCACTCCTAGTGAATCCGGAAGGGCCTCAACCCTATAGGTCATATGCTTCAAGGTAAGCTTAGCCCTAAGGGTTTGGGGCTGTTTGCCTAGGTGAAGCATATCACGGAGCTCTTCCTCTAGGTGCCTAGGTAGGGTTGCTGAAGCAAATACCATAGGGGCCCTAAGGGCTAGGGCATGCCAGGCGCGATACATGATTGGTCGATAGCTCTTTGATAGAGGAATTAGGTGACATTCGTCCCAAATCACCCTAGCGAGCCGCCGCTGATTAATCAGGATATTAGCCATCTCTTGGAAACTCGGATAGACCACATGCTCGATCTGCACTAGGATCACCCTAGAATCAGCGGAAAGGGCCACTTGTGAAGGATCCCATACCGTAGGCCTGAGCCCTAGGGCATTAGCTTTACCTAATAGGTCAAGCTTTAGCGAAATCAGTGGAATAATAACAATTGTGACCTGATTATCAAAGAGACTAGCCCCGAATAGGAATAGTGTGGTTTTTCCGGCAGCAGTAGGCAGGATCATAATCAGATAGGGCACTTGCTTCATCATATGATAGAAGGCCTCTTCCTGTTGGGTACTGCGAAAGGTAGCCTTATCGTCATTCAGGAACTCCCTAAGCAGCTGGGTCAGTAGCCCTGGCCGAATTGGGCTAGTGCCTACTAAGGGCGAATTAGCCAGTTGGCGAATCTCCTGGCTAGCGTCAAGATCAGATGGATCAGCTAAGCCTAGGGCTGCTGTCTGAGGCACTTTGTATAGGCTCATAAATTCGTTGAATTGGCCTATTGAGACCTGATAGGTAGGACCTTGAACGCCAGGGCTGCTAGGGTGGCGGAACTGGACAACTGGCCGATAAAGCGGAAGCACCAGGGTGGATGGCTCAGGCTGTGAACGCTGGCTCGGCTCTGGTTCTGCCTTAGGCACTAATATCGTCCTATCATAGAAGAGAGAGCCAAGCACCAACTGATCAGGTGATACACCGAGATAGGTATGCCATCGCTGGCTAAAGCTGATTAGGGCAGTTTGGATATCCGCCCTCACCCCCTGGAAGCTAGCCACGCTTCTGCCATAGGTAGCTAGGCCTGTTGCCCTAGAGTGATTCATCTGATCTGCCCCTAGGCCCTCGTCGTCAATCTCATCCGTCGTAGGATCCTCTAGGGTATCAGATAGACCGAGGCCATGCCTGATAAACCCTTGCATCACGTGACGCCAGATACGGATATTGATCCGCTGGCTCAGTACGTCGTTGGTGAGGCTCTTAAGCGCACGTGATAGAACCTTAGACGAAAAGGGCTGTGAGGTGCGATAGTCCCAGAATAGCAAGAAGTGCGCCTCAGGTAGCTGCTGATTCAGCGAGATCAGAAGAGCTTCTTCAAACGGTCTCACATAAGCTAGATAGGCTAGTAGGAGATAGGAGACTGATTGTGGTAGGGCCCTAATAGCATCCTTCTCCTGGCCGCTTCGGCTAAAGGTCTTTGAATAGGCTAGCCGAATCAGGAAAGTGTGGCTGACCGGGTCTAGGAAGAGATTCCTAGGGTTTGTAGGCGTGTTACACCAGATCACCTGATTGATCTCAGTGCCCCTAGCAGGTGCACCGCTCGTTAGGTGACATAGGGCAAGAAGCCTTGTCAACCACCTACTACTAGTCTCTAGGTAGGATTGGGCCTGAGACCTAGAGATTTCGATAGTAGGACCTTGGCCCCCCTCACCTAGTATCTGCGACAGCCAGCTAGGGGTCGCTAGGGCCTTCCGAAGAAGGAAGTCACGGGAATCCTGGCTAAGGTAGGTAGAGAGAAAGCACCAGTGATTGGCGTGGTTGGTAATATCTTCAAAGGAAGCAGCCTTAGCGAGGTCAAGGGTAGGCAGGATCTATATATATATCTTTGTATTAGTAGGCGTATTTTTAAGATCAATCGATATATATATATATATCACTCACCTGTTGGAAGTTTGTAAACCCTAGGAATAGCTTGTTTGAGAGGCCAAGGGCTAGCTGGCCGAGCCCCTTAGCCACTAGAACCCTTAGATCCTGTTGAGAGAGTGTCACATGCCTATAGCGTAGGGTATTCGGCCCCATCACATGAATTCTGCCGAGGGCTGTAGAGGACTTCATAACCGCGAAAGCTAGGCCTCTCAGGACTAGCACGTGACCTAGTGGTGATTCTGATTGGGCAGTGAAATACTGATGCATCCAATCTCTCACTACACTAGCCATCGATTCACCCTGTACCGGCGTGGCGAACTTGACTGTATGTAGCCAATAGAGAAAGACGAATTGGTGACCTTTGATGATCGCTGAATAAGAGTGACTAATCTGCTCTAGCGGCTTAAAGCAGTCACGTATGTAGTTTCTGCTATAGCAAGCGAGGAAAGCGAATAGTGGAATCTCTCGCTGGTGAGTCATTTGACACTCCGCTAGGGCGAGAACGAGTTGCATGACTAGGTCCACGCCCCTATTAACCAGAGAGTCATCCAGGGTAGCCTGAGGCAGGGAGGGCAAGGCGTCATCGTCTGAATCAGTGTCCGGTGCTGATTCATTAGAGTCACTAACCAACGAACTAGCCCGAGGGCCAGGGGTATCGGTAGTGTCCGGGGTAGGTAGGCTAGAGAGAAAGGTCTCTAGGGCGCCTAGAGTAGCTGACTGGCCAGAGCTAAGGCAGTAAAGCCCTAGGTAGCTAGTAGGGCCGTCACCACTGCTCTCTAGCAGGCGGTAGGTCCGAAGGAGGAAGCTCAGAAACGCCTGAAACACTAGAGAGTATCGCTGCATTGATCCCTGGCTCTGTAGAGGGCGGAGGGGACGAAGGGTAGCCTGATAGAGAGGATCTTGGCTAAAAGAGTTTAATACGCCAAGTGATTGGGTATTCGTGCTTCTGATCAATAAAGAACCCTGGTGAAGAAGGCGGTGGACGATAGCAGAAAGCCAGGTTGTATGATCAGGGTTCTCGAGGGTAAAGAGCACCTCTAGGTCGTTTGCATCTCGGCCGTCCAGGAACATAGGGTACTGGCTATCAGTGAAGAAACCCCTAGCTTCATAGGTCTCGCTAGTTGAGCTGATCACCCTAGAACCCCTCAGGGTTTGACGTAAGGTAGCGAAGTGAGTGAGGAATTGAGACGGATCAGATAGCTGAGGTAGGGATTCATTCACCCTAGTCCGCTGGGTAGTAGGGCCCTGGCTAGCACTCGCTAGTGATAGCTCCCTAGATCGCTTTCGGGTAGGCAGGTTCGGTAGCGGGAGAGATTGTTGGGTAACACTGAAGAGATAGGCAGAACCCACCAGAGCCTGGACTAGGCAGGTAGTAGTCTGCTCATCTTGAGCCTGATAGCCGTGGATCTGATGGTCCTGGTAGTGATGATCACGGATTCGCTTCTGACTTAGCCTAACTAGACCACACCGCTTACACTGAAAGCCTGGCTGTGGGGCCTTAAGGCCTGGGATCGGATGAATTGGCTGATCGGAAATAATCATATGATGTGCCGTCTCTAGTGAAACTAGGCGAAGAGTGTCAAGATCAGACAAATCAAGAGACCTCTCATGGTGGGCTTTGGTCACATGATCTAGGAGCTTGCTCTTATGTAAGGCTGACTGGTGGGTGGAACAGACGATGAGACCGTACTGATCGTAGTAGGTCAGGTAGGTAGGAAGAACAGAAGACATTGGTGAAGGTTGATAGAGTCGTGGTTGAGTACGTAGTGGAAATATTGGTAGAGAAATTATTGATAGAAGCAAAAGCAGAAGGAAGATGATCAAGATATATATATTGAAGATGGTGAGTGCGGGCTGTCGGCAGCACGAATATAAATCGGGTGCTTACGCGAATCCGGTGGCTGGGCAGATAAGGTAGTGGGGCGAATCGGGTGGTTGGGTAGATCAGGTGCGGGGTCAGGGGAATCGCGGTGAGGTTTTCTCGGTCGTACCAATCAGGGGTTATAGGCGAACAAGGTTAGAGTTAGGGAGATTAGGTACATCGCTAAGCAGGTAAAGGAAAGGGCTAGGTGAGATAGTGGTATATTTATCTAGGTAGTAAGATTATAAACCAGGGGGCTAGCTGATAGGGAGAGGGCGAGGTCTGAACCGCTACCGGATATTCAAGGGTTTAGGGTTTAGGGTTTAGGGTTTAGGGTTTAGGGTTTAGGGTTTAGGGTTTAGGGTTTAGGGTTTAGGGTTTAGGGTTTAGGGTTTAGGGTTTAGGGTTTAGGGTTTAGGGTTTAGGGTTTAGGGT